>JAJLWW010000153.1:0-54231 GCA_030570935.1 Geotrichum klebahnii
AACGCATGTGTCCTATAATTGCTGCCATTCCCTTCCTCCCTATCTCAGCCCTCCACGTACATGTCTTTTTCGGTGGTTAGGTGGTGGTGATGATATCAGTGGTACTGATCAGCCATGCGAGGTTAGGGCGGTCTTCACACCAACAGCAGATTGTTTCCCTTTTAGAGTGGAATTTGGGCGCGAAGCTGTTATTTTATACTTTTTCTGACCGAACTGAGCCCAGCGAACTGAAATTGTCCGAAAATTTGGAATTTTTGAGTTTCCAAGGAGAAGGCGGCCAGCAGCCAACAACCAGCAGCAGCAGCAGCAGTCAGTAACCAGTACCAAGAAATCAGTAATAGCCAGTAACCACTAAATGGTATTCAGTATCCAGTAAACCACCAGTAAGGCAGTATCCGGTATTTGCTACCAAGCAGTGACGCTAATAAATGAACACAAATCACAGTCCAGAGACAAGCGACCACGACGAACAGAGAAAATAACAATAATCATAGGAATAATAATGATAAATAGTCACTTTAAGTGTACAGTAATAAATAATAGCAAAACACAATAACAATAAATTATAATAATACAGAACTAAATAGAAATAAATAAAAATTAAATAAATATAATAAAAATAATAAAAAGAATAAAAATAATAAAAATAATGAATCAAAAAATTTGGAATATCTGTCCCCTTTCCTCTTCTTCCTCTACTCTCAGTCACAACCATCACCATCTCTAACTCTTCACCATCTCTCTTCACCATCCGTCTATACTCTAACGGTGATTCTGTTCGGCTCCACAATTTGACAACGCTGTCTCTCGTTGCCTATTCTCAACCCGTATGTATCATCCTTGTTCCAAGCTCTGTGAAATTCCTGAAGAAGTCATATCGCTTAATTCTGATTTTAATTTACATGTATCAATTTCGCAATTTGGATCCCCCCTATCTACCTGCTCTTTTTTATCCATTTTTTTCCCTTCTTCTTCTCTTCTTTTATTTCTCTCTTTTTCCTTTTGATTGCTTTTCTTCTTGATATTTTTTAATTTGTCTCTACTACTTTTTTTTTCTTCTTTCTTTTTTCTAACACCTCATCATTCAGGTTTAATCAATGATGATAAAAAGAAGACTATTTGGATGCTACCTGTTATTTGGATTGGGCCTGATTTTATTGATCTATTCCCTAAATTCAATGTACGTGGAGCGATATGAAGTGACCTCAGAAGGACACATCCAAAACGCTTTTCAGGTCCCAGATCCATTCCCAAAGGGCAAACCTGACTTTAGGAAAAAGCACGAAGAAGAACAGCGACAGAAGGAAGAACAACGAAGGGAAGCAGAGGAACGACGTAGAAAAAAGGAAGATGAAGAGCGAAAACAGCGAGAGGAGCAGGAAGCTAAGGATAGACGAGAGCAAGAAGAGAAGGAGGCCAAGCAATTAAAGGAAGCTGAGGCCAAAAAGGCTAAAGAAAAGGCTGAACAAGAGAAATTGCTTGCTGCCCAGAAAAAGGCTCAAGAAGAAGAAGAAAAGAAAAAAGCCGAGGCCAAGGAACTAGAGAACGGTCCTACTGATGAGGTGGCCATGGCTGCTCTTCTGGGCCAAATTGAAGCTGAGCCTTCACCAGAGCAAGCCGCGCTACCTCTTGCACAACGTACTCGAGGTCGCAAAGAGCAGTATCTGACTTGGATGCGAGACTTTAAGAAGCTCTCTCCTCGAGACAAAAAGAAAGTATCCGGCAAACTCCAAAATCGATTTTTGAGCATGGAACATAAAGAACTAAAAACGTTCAAGGAAAAGATCACATATACCGATGATGAAAAGGTTGAAGGCAAGGTCCAGCCCTCTGGTAAAAAAGTCATCGTTTTGACTGCCACTGATGGTAATGGAAACACTGAGATTGAAAATGTCCTCCAGATGGCTCAGGAGAATCGTGCAGAATACACAGCTTATCACGGATACATCAACTACTTTGTCAATCTTACCAAGTATGCTGAGCCAGGCCGTCACCCTGTTTGGAATAAATTGCGTGCAATTAAGGAAGCCTTCGATACCAACCCTCAAGCTGAGTGGATTTGGTGGATGGATACTGACATGATCATTATGAATCCTGAACTTGATGTTGCTGAGCATATTCTTAGTCAAAGAGCCTTGACTGAACGTATTACCTACGGACGACCTCTGCGTAACCCCGAATCTAACTTTTACAACGGAATTTACATGAAAAAGGGAGAGGTTGACATTAAAAAGATTGATCTCGTTCTCAGCCAAGACTTTTTCGGGCTTAATGCTGGCTCCTTTTTCATTCGCAGATCTAGGTTTACCGAAATCCTCTTGGATCTTTGGGATGATCCACTGTACATCAAGGCTAACTTTATCCGTCTTGAGCAAGACGCTTTGATTCACATGTTTTTGAACCATGCCAATATCCAGGAACATGTTGGTCTTGTTCCTCAGCGATTGCTCAACTCTTATCCCGACAAGCCTGAATGGGTATGGTCGTTTGCTGAAGGAGATTTGACAGTTCACTTTGCTGGTTGTAACACTAAAGGAAAGTGTAATGAACTTTGGACATCATACTGGGCTAAGCGTAAGAGAGTTCCTGAGGCTTTCCGCTTGACAGCTCAGGGTGATGCCACTGCTATCGTCAAGAGTGAACAGATAATTGCTGTTGAAAATGGTGCCACTGGTGGTGCTGTCAGTGCTGGTGCTGGACAACCTGGTGTAGTAGTCGCTGGCACTGAGCAACCTGCTGGAGTAGTTGCTGGCTCTGAACAATCTGCTGCCGTGGTATCTGGCACTGCACAAGCTCCTGGCGCAGCTGCTGTTGCTGCTGTGCTTGGTGAGAAACCTGTTGTTGAAGCTGCTGTGCTTGGTGAGAAACCCGTTGTTGAAGCTGCTGTGCCTGTTAAAAATACACAGGCTAGTAATGCTGGTACTGTCCCTGCTGGAACTGTTCCTGTTGGCGGCGATATTGCTGGCAGTGTTCCTGTTGGCAGTGCTCCTGCTGGTGGAGCTCCAGGTGGTGGTGCTCCTGCGGGTGGTGTTCCTGGCGGTGTTCCTGGTGGTGCCGATGCGGCTGAGGCCCCTGCTCCAGCTGTTGTCGCTGTACCTGACGGAAGTGTTTCTAGCACCCAGGTCTAAAGAAATTCTGCATGCGTCTATAATTTTGACCATGGCTTTATTATTTCGATTTTATTATTATTATTTACTATTTTCCCCCATCGTCTATTCTCACTTAGTATACCGACAACTGCTACTACTTTACAAGTTTTTTTTTTAGTTTCATTTTTCACATTATCTTTCTCTTCGAGTTTCATTTTTTCACATTATCTTTCTCTTCGAGTTTCATTTGTCTTTTATTATTTTTATTTGTATTCTTGATCAGGTTTTATATTTTACTTCATTATTAAAAAGAGAGAAAACAAGACAAAAAATCCACCAAAAAAACCACCAAAAAACAAAATAAAAATATAATAATTAAATAATAATTAATTACAGAATCAGAGAGAATTTGTTTCTCTATATATTTTGATATTTGAAGTAAAAGTAGTTGAAAGTTCAATTTTGTATGATTTAAATATTTTTTGTAATTTTTATTTTTATTTTTATTTTTTTAATTTTCCTTTTATCCTCTTGTTCACCTGTTTAGGCTTAGTATCATTTTTTCATCACCCATAACTGATAAATTTTGATTTCCAGGTATCTCATCTCATCATCAATTCAGCTTCTCAGACAAAAGAAACAAAAACAAAACAAAAACCAAAAAACACAGACCATCATCCAGTATATATATAAATATATATCTATAGCGCACAGTTCACCTATAAACGGGGGTATGTCAAATGCCAGAACAAAGGACTTTATAGATAAGATAAGATTGGATTTTCCATTTTATTTTATTTTAGTTTTCTGTGGTCGTTTTTTTTGATAAACAAATGTAATGTATGTTTTACAAATGAGAAACAAAACAGGATGATGATATGAACATAATAATAAAGAAAATGAAGGATCAAGTAATTGAAAAGCGGTTTTTATACTACTGTTGATACCGCATTAGTGATCTAAATTCAAGTATTACTTGATGACTTTTGGTGGTTGTTCCTGACTATGACTGGTTTTGGTGGAAGTTTGTAGGCATTACAAGTATGAATATTTGTATTTCACGCGCTAACGCATTAGCTAGTTGTTTTCAGGTACTCGTTATGGTTGTTATTTTCAGTATGACAAATTATTCAAATACTTATAGTGAAGTTGAGCTGTTACTGATTTCACCTTTTGTATGTGGCCTGAAGAAAAGGAGCTACCAGTTAATAGACAGGCTGAGTGAGCAGAATAGTAACATGTGTACACGCTTTCATTTCATTTATATTTTCCAGGCAACTGCATTTGTCTACAAACAAGAAATACTACCAAGGCATATTGGCAATATTGATGCATACCACTTGATAATTAGATACGTGATATTGCATTTATATCATGGTCATTTACGGTCTCAACACTGCGTATAAGAAGGTACCAGGGCAACACAACTAACCAATATAAAGTAAAAGTACTTCATACCGGTTTCTAAAGCAATTGAATACCAGTTCTTATAACCAAAATGCAGTTCAATTCAATTAAAGTAAGCATAAACAAAGACAAATTGAGTCAAGTGACAGAGGTACAGAAACTAACACCATCCCGATACTGAATTGGCGTTACCATGGCTGTTATTTAACTAGAAGAAAGTGTGCGTATATAAACAAGTAATCAAATTGGTAAGGGACTTGAAAAAAGGTCACTTTTCAGGTCTTATAATGACGTATACTTTTATCAAATCGAATCATGGCAATGATGATTGAAAATCAGTAAAAAAAAAAAAAAAAACCAGCAGGTTATGATAGTTTATCAAATTGACAAACTGAAAGACAATTAAATTGATTGAAATATGTAGCAACAATATACGATACATCAAATCACAATGTTTGTGCATACAAGAATCTCATTGGAAAAAAAGACATTGACGTAAAGCAGTAACAAAGAACATTACTGCGCACATATCTAATAACCTATTCACTTCCAAATACGAACGGGCATAAAAGCACTGAGTGTACCAGACATTCAAAATTTAACTAAAAAGATTATCATGTAGTTTCTCATTTTGTTATGTTACCACAGCTTTGAAATTTTTAAAATTCCATTTTATCGCATTTTCTTTTTGATTTACTTTTTTTACCAAGGAATGCACAAAATTTCAAGTAACTGCATGGTTTATCTACAAGACATAACGGAGATCAATAACTAAGATTCTGTCCAGGCAAGTAATATACACTCGTTAAATGGCAGGAAGGAGACTGTGTTCCTTGATTGTCAGCTAACAGTCTTCTCGATTTAGGGAGATGACAATTATCTGAGAAGATAGGACGTTTGTAGAGACAAAAGTGATTCGGCATCTAATTGCTGGATAAAAAATAAAGAATGTGACCGGCAGATTCTTCTTGTCTAACCTTATGTGTTTCTGTTATTTATCATTGTTCCTATTTATTTCAAAATAAAAAGTATGGACCGTCCAGGTTACACAAATCTGGCACTTCAGAAATAGTCATTGGATGCCTATACAAATAACATGAAATTATGCCACCAGATAAAGGACAGAGAAGAAAACAGGGTCTTCCAATTGTAAATGAATAAAATAATATTTTTGTCTTATTTAATGAATTACTCAAATATTCTATACTTTGACATAAACCTGAGTAGAAGAAACTAAATTTCTATACTGCGTTAAAATCAAAGAGACATCAAAAAAATAGATATATTTATCCAGTAGATTTATATAGAATTAATTAATTTAAATTTTTATTTACCTTAAAAATCATCATCAGTTCCACTCCAATCAGACACCCCAAGATCAAGCTGCTCAGTCTGTCGCTTGATTTCTGCAAGCCCGCTTAACTCCTCTACATACATTGGATCGTTCAACGCTTTCTTAACAAACTCCCATCCGTTTTCAGACCATTCTTTTCTTACTGCAGATGAGCAAGCAGAGCACGAAGAATATGAAGTTCCTGAAATCTTGAGCGACTCAAAGGTTCCTAAAAATCCTCTGATTTGGTGCGGAATACCTGCACCAGAGTTGAGAGGTGCTGATGACGAGTCAACACCTTTATCGTCAGTACTACCACTGTTGACATTTACGGGAGCCAGGCCTTTAAGTGGGTGTTGAAGAACAGATACAAGCATTTCAACAGCAAATGCAGACGCTAGCAGTGATACTCCCGGCCTTGTAACTGTACACATTTGATCTAAAGTGCGATTTGAAAGTGAGTCAATAGGTGCCACCACATCGTTGCAGAAATAGCAGCCTAGATGTGGATCTGCTGGTCCATCCTTCTCTTGATTAGGATCCACCAATCCATGGCGCATCACCACATAGCTGTCAAACCCTAATGCGGCATTAATCACAATCTTGGATTGGGCAGATGCCATTACTGTGGGAAGCCAGCGACTCTCCCGAGAATCAACTAGCAAGAATATAACGTCGTGAGACTTGATCAACTCGTCAAGCGTGTTGTAATCTTCGAGCTGGCTCTTCTCTTCTCGAATGGAATGCCCGGCCATTGGGATTTCTAGTTGATAGCCTTGGGCATCGATAGAAGGGTATATTTCCTTTAAAGCCTCAGCTGCGCGGACGGCTTTAACTGCACCACCATCGGCGCAATCTGAGAAGGTGTATAGAGGTTGGCGTACTGGATTTGAATACGAAACCCGGCCACTATCTACAAATGTGATTTTCCGTACTCCCCATCCCATTAATCCTCGCGCAATATATGATCCAAGAGTACCTGCTCCCAGCAACAGGCAGGACGTATTTTTAATAATGTCCAAATCTAAATCCGGCGCAATACGCCATTTCATGAGTTTAAGATTCAAGTCAACGGCCTGGTCCGCAAGTTTAATTGGATCTATAAGGGATCCGAGATTTGCTTGTTTGGGTGCCAATTTATTATTGGTGAGTCTTTCCCAGCCTGTGATTTTAGTATTGCTTGTTACTTGGATTGGGTCTTGATCTGAGACTGATGCAAGAAATGAAAAGCTGGATCCTTCTGTGGCACGATAAGCAAGCACTGGGATGTGTAATAAATTGTAATGCGAAAGGAGCATCAGAAAGTTTCTGAGTGGCCAGCCAGGTACCCCAGGATAAGTTGAGGGGTCACAAAACACAGCGTATTGTTCTTGGTCAGCACTTGCCAACACACTTTTATAGTCAGCTAGAGCAGAAACTGTCCATGGTTCAGGATCAGTATCTGGATTTGTCTTCGAGCGAGTAAGCAAAAAAAATCCCCATTGATTTAGGGGTACTGTTTCACGCCAGCTATTGATGGCGGTTGTTAGGCTAGGTGTGACTTGAAAAGGCAAAATCGAACAGGCCAACGTCCAGTTAAATAATGCAGTAGGAAATGCAAACCAGTAATAAAACTTGTACTTCTTTAAATCTGAAAATATAAGTAAATGAAAGGCCGTTAAAAGTGAAGGATCGGAGAGAGCAGTGCCATCTTTGATGTTATCGTAAATCTAGGCGCCAAATTAGATAATGATCAATGAGGGTGTGGAAAACAAACACAAAATTAAAAGTACATACCTGTTGAACTTTGCCCCTGAGAAGTGCATTCTTATCAAAGCTCTTAAAGCCTTCTATAGTGTTCACACCTAGTAGCGATCCTGGAGATGTGAATTCGGTTGGCGTAGTATGTTGATATGATTGTGTTGCCCCTTGGAAGCTCAGTTTTGATACCGATATACTTGGCTGCCTGTTAGAAGCCAAGGAAGTACTGTATGTAGCATGAATGGGTATCTCCGTTTCATCAAGTTTAATATCATTCAGTTTGCGATTTGCCAGTTCGTGGAAGAAAGCTGAATCTACAAAGGACTGGAAAGGCGCAAACTTCAAAGACGGAGTTATATTCATTGATGGGGGCACTTCCGTAGACTCACTCATCTGAATGAACAAAGTTAGAGTCGAAAAGAGCGCAAGAATTAAAGCTAAACAAAAAATGGGTGGAAAGAAAGTAAAAGATATAATCAAAAGCAAAGGTTATAATTTTTCTTCACAAAGTTGATATTGGTTTCAATAATCAATTGAAGAGGGTGTTAATAATAATCCTGAAGCCCGGAGATATTATGGTTTAGAGGTCAGTAAAGGGCTTTCTAAAGACCAGAATTGGTTGGGGATTGTCACGTGATGTATTTGAAATGGATTGGCGGCGAAAGTTTGTGACGCAATTGTGGGCAAGTTGATTTTCAGGGAATTAATAATGTGAATATTGAGATTGCTCGCGTATACGTGTTTAGAATTGGTGGCCACCAAATTCCGGTTGGTAAGAAAATCCTCATTGCATGAGTGTAAAGGATTCAGATAATGTAGGAAGAAAAAAAAAAAAAGATAAGTAGAGAGCAAAAAAAATAAAAGAGTCAAGATGTGATTGAGGTCCAGTCTGAAGTTGGATAGAAATAGGAAAAACATACAGCTGAGTAACAGATTTGGAACCCGACTATTTGTATACGATCATGGTGGGATTAAGAATTATTTTTGTTTGGTTCTGGCACCAATAGTTCTGAGGGGTATAGAGAACTTACCAATCAGTAGTAAGCGATGGGTTTGTACGGCCCAAAAATTATCGGATTCCTTCATCCTCCAACTCAAAGCTTTGTTCTTAGGCGGCGCTGGCTTATGTATTGGAGACACAACCTTTGTTTCTGCTGATGTAGGATTGTTTAGTTATGAATAGGTAATGGCGGAATAATCTGAAGAGTATGTATTTGAACTCCTGAAATTGCCTGGATTAAATTTTGGATTCCTATCAAGAAGACATGAAGTGCATCCAAGACGTGCTTTATTAACCAAACGTCATAAAAGACCTTGATTTTGACGAATTGCTTACAATGGTAGTCAGATTCCAGACCATTATGGGCATGCCGCCGAGTTGATTCTTATTTCTGGTTCTATCAAAGGGTTCATAAGTAATTGATCTTGCAGAGTAGCTTTTATAGTAAGTCAGACTTTTTTGTTAGTAATTACGGAACAATTCAACCTGAGCGTTTAGCCGAACAATTTTTATGTGCTCTCAGGGAGATCCTTTAATAAAGATTAAAATCAAAAGTAGCACATAAACTTTCTATTGTTTTACTTGACGAGAACTGGTTACACGGTTGCTTTTTTCTCAAAAATTTTCATAACCAGGAAATTGAATTCTCTAACGTTTTTTTAAGTTTCTGGTTTTTGAATTGAATTTTATTTTATATATTTTATTTTATTTTTTTGGCAAATAAAATTGTGTTGTCATTGCTTATCAAGAATAATATCAAATAGTGCAATTATCTTTGGATCTGACAGTTTGAATCGGACTAACAATAAAATATTTTTACGTGAATATGTATTGTCGTTTCTTTGTTTTGTTATGGGTTATACGTGAACTCATATAAATGTCTCTCATTTGGAGGTTTTTTTGGTATTTCAAAGTCAAGTCGTGTAAATAGAGAACGTGAAAATTTTTTTGGGTTTGACAGATACTGATAGATAGACAGACATAATCTCATAGGTGAGATACTATAGAAAATAAGCTTAATTCCAATCGAGCTAATGGACATGGAATCATGTCGATGACTGAAAAAGAACGTACGTACGGTAGACATCATGTCAGTAAGTTTGAAAATGCCGGTAAAGTCGGCAAGGTATAGAACAATAACTAGGAAATATCTAATGGTTGAAGGAATGAAATACAGATTCTAAAACTTTGTCAAGTTCATACAGGTAATTTATAAAATAACCTGTAATGTAATTATTATTTAAAAGAGACTAAATTATTTTAATATTTTTTGTTGTGTACAAAATTTCCAATTTTGATTGAAGGAGAAAACCTTTTTTTTTCTATTTGAAACTATTTGTCATCGGACTTAATTAACTAGACATAAACAAAGTTACCACGAAGTTACCACGAAATTGAAATTCCTCAAGTTAGAATGATATTATTTACATATGTAGCCCTACAAAAAAGACAAGTGAGAGCATTAGAAAAGTACGGGGACCAGTCGGGCACCAAAACCTTCAAATGGAAATTAACTTGTTCATAGCAGTTAAAAATTTAAATAAAAAATAACAATGAGAAAGCTTCTAAAGACATCCGAAATATGAGCAAAAGAATGGAGAAGAGCATTATGCTCAAGGAAAAAATAATTATCATCGTTCTTTTGTTTATACTACATTATAACTTGCCCCAGACTGTTTTCGTGTCTGTTTATTTGACGGCAATTAAAGATATAAGAAGTCAATAGAAAAAATTGATAATATTCAAACCCCCCTTCTCGTGGTCTTGAAGGATAAGGGTGAATATCTAGTCCATAACTTGGCAGAGCTATAAGGCTAGTTCAGATTCATCTTCAGGTTCAGAGTAGCAGTGAAATATCAGCTGAAACTTGGCCTGAAATTATTTAGAAGAGGATAGTGAGCCAGTCCGTAACTGTCATTTTGCATAAAGAAGATGAACAAGATGATGTATAAGAGCATGAGAAGCAGGTTTTCATGAATCAGCTGAGGAGTCACTAAATGATCAAGATAACTGCCAATTTCTGATTAACCTACATGCCATTGGTACTAACAATAATTACAAACGAAAAGCATCAAAAGAGTAAGTAATATCCACCCACTGGTAGCAACAAAGAAGAGTCAAGAGATTGAGGAGATAACTGTGATAGACATAAAGAGAATTGGCGACCTTTACGAGGGCAACATGCTGTTCCCTATTCCCTCAATCATCTCCAGCACGTACAGTAAGTTTACTGATATCACATTCAATTCACGACTAACTGCTTAGGGTGTCAAAACTTCATGGTTGTTAATTGATATACATGTAATTATTTTGTGTTACAAATTAATATCTTTTATAGGCTATTATAATCTTATTAAATATTATTGCTGCTACATTTATAAACATGTATGAGATGAAAATACGGGAAACCAATTCGTCAATGAGCTTTGTCACAATCTCACACCAGTACTTTGGGTTTCAAGACAAACTTATACGAAAGAAAGCATGGGAAAATAGCTTTGTGGATTCTGTAAGAGAGACTTTATGGGTTGTTTATACATTTATATTATTGGTTGTTTTTGTTTTGATTTTCGTTTGTTATCCCATATCCAACTTGAGATTGGTCGATTGTCCAGTCAACGGCATTATCTATATATTTTTTCTGAGTTTGATTGGATGGTTAAAAAGGAATATTACTTACACAGCTAGTCTGTTAATTGGTTTAATGAACAATGCTTAGTCCAATAGGAGTATAAGGCTTTTTGACGTGAAATGTCAGAAAGGTGAAAGTCCCTGACGGTAAGATTATAAAAGTCTGTAAGATAGTGTGCTGGAGCTTTCACAAACTAATTTACATACCGTTTTAAGGAAGGAGAGAAAAACCATGAAATGTTTGGCAAAAAAGAATTGTATCAAAAAGTCGTCTAAACTCGCGCCTGAGTTCAATTCATATTAAGGTTAGTATACCAATGGAAACCAATAAAAAGAAGAATAAAATTAAACATAGCAATCCTTTCTTTTGAGTCAACCGTCTTTGGCAAAAGAAAAATTTTCATCTATTTTTTAAATAAAATTTTTTTTTCTTTATTCACTACGCGCTTAATTTCAAGATCCCTGGATTTTGACCCTGAGTTAATAAAGAATCAAGATGAAAGCGGCTTGTACCAAAATGCTTGTTTGTAAAGAACATTCGAATCCAAAAAAAAAAAAAGTTAAAAATAAAAAAATAAAAAAACTTTAAATAAAAATTAACCACAGAAACAAGCCATCAGGGATTGGAGGAGGTCAAATAAACTTTATTTGATACAAAACAAACGTAAACACTAAATAAAATAGTAAAAAATAAAAGGACATGAGACTTTTTTTTTATTTCTTTTAAATTTTGGATTATTTTTTGCTTTTAGTTTTACATCTTTCTTGGTACAAATGGAGGAAAACGAGAACCGTAGTTCATATTCATACTGCCTAGAAAAATTGGATAATGATCTTTTTATTGCTATTATTTTTGATGGTTACACGGCGACTACCACTGAAAATTGCATTTCCTTCATGTTTTATTTACTTTGGTCCATTGTCTTCCTCGCCGTAAGCCAGAAATGAAATATTCAAAGGCGTTTACAGATATCGATCCAATTACAACTTGTCACTGATAGATATGTCATTCTACTCAGGGTCTCTGGAATCCGACCGTAAGCTATGAACTGAGAGAAATGCAAGCGATTTCAAGTTAAGGAGATTATCAATGGTTGAGTCATTAGATGTTAGCACATTAGAAACTAAAATACCTATTAACCGGAAAATAAAATGCAGCGCAAGAAGGAGAAGAACACAAAGCAACGTGAAACCATGAAATACGAAAAGGAGCAGTCAAAGAGTAGACGAAAAGGAAGTATATTGTAATATAGATATATGTTTAATACTATTGCATGCTAAAATTTCTCAGTAGGGTGTTTTTATTATTATTTTAAATCAAATGATCAATAAAGAGTGTCAACTTTTTATTTTGAAACTCGTTCAGATCTTTTTTCCGTTAAACAAGCAGATTAAGTTTCTGTTTGAATTGTATGAAAATAAATAATAATAAAATAATAAAATGGATTTAAAAAAAGTTCGGTGATATTTGAGTGTTTTTTTAGTGGTGGAATTGGTTGAGGTTTGGAGAATATTAGAGAATATTAGTACATTTTTGACTAAGGCACTTGAGATAAACACCAATCAACAGAGATGTGAAAGGGAGTACAAAAGATTTTTAAGGGTTTTGTGATTCCATTTTTTTATATTGAAAATCCAAATATATCCCACAAATAACAAAACAGCCCGTATAAATTAAGTGAATTCCATATAATTAAAATAAATAAAAATTGGATCAATTGAAATAAATTTTTTTTCTTTACTTTTGTATTTTTTTATTTTTCTTTTTTTTCTTTTGGTGTACACCGCATCCATATCATGAAAATGGGCGGATGCGTTTTATTTTTCGAGATGTGAGTAGAAAAGAAAATACGATTTCTGCAACAAACAAACAAACAAACGGCTGCATGTTAAGTTGAATTGAGGTTAAGCTGACTTTTGTCTTGGGCAGTTATTTCCGCACAGAGGTCCCTACAACACGCACTTCAACACCGACGGATGACCACCAAGAAAACCAAATGAGACATATGTATAGACAAATGTATAGACATATGTATAGACATATGTATGCACTCACTCTTATATAGCCAGCCGACCATCAATAATATGGTATTGCGTGCGATTGGTGGAATTGTTTTTCCTTAATTTTTTATTTTCATTTATTCAGTACTCTTTGGACTAGAATATTATGAAGATACTGAATAAGAATTCTAATTAGAAAAAGAATAATGATAATAATAATACTAAGCTAACTATTTAGCAAAATCTTGTAACTGCATTTGTCTAAAACAAATAAATCACTCCATGGTTTTTTGGTTTTCATATACATTTTGTTGAGTAGGTTTTAGAGTACATAGATTTCTGTAATTAAAGTCAAGAGTTTACAAGATTTCATGTATGTTTGCTGGTTTGGCTTAGATGTTTATAGTATATAAAAGGTCATCATGGGTTTTGCCCTGAGGGCGTTTCTAACAGGTTTCGTAGGTACAACTTTAAAGAACATGAATGAGAGGACATCATAAGGATCAAAGTCAGACCAGGTGAGGCCAGATCTGGTTTTCGGCAATGATATAAAGCATTTAATACAGTCACTAGAAGATAATACAATCTTGAAGCAAGTTTATTTCTACTAAAGTCGGCAGTCTGATAATGTAAAATTTAAACAGCAAAAGAAATTGAATTTAATTAAATTAAAAAAAAAAAAATGAATAAATAAATAAGTAAGAAAATAATAATTATAATTATATTTTAGTATATCTCTGTTTTAATTATTTTTATACGCAAAAGAAAAAAACAAAAAATATAAAAACAAAGTAAAATAAAAAAATAACAAAATATTTATGAAGCAATGGGTTCTCCGTAATGTCCAAAAAGTCCAATAAATAATCATTTATAATTGAGAGGCTTTAAATTATTTATATATGCTGGATTAAATGCCCTTCTCTTGCTTCTTTTTTTTCCTGTAAAAAAATATTTATATATATAATTCAACTACTGGCTAATTTTTTTCTCGTTTTTACCCTTTTCTTGCAAAGAAGTACAACTTAACATCAAGGATTGCCCATTGCCATTCATACTTTCACCATGTCTCAGCCGATTGAAGAGATTCTTTCTCTCAGAACTTTTAAACGAGTAATCTCAAGTCCAGGAGTCGTTGTGCTTGACTTTTATTCACCGTTCTGCGCCCCATGTGTTGTAAGTTCACCTTGTTTTTAAATCAACAAACTCAGCCTATATACATTAATCTTCTGTATATTATACTTCAATCAAGATTATATCAGATTGATTCATTTTATTTGGATATAAATAAAAAAATCGATAAATCTTGGAAAAAGAAATCAAAAAGATCTAAAAAATCTGGGAAGAAAAAAAACTGACTGGCATTAAACTATAATCAGGTTGTTTTACCACTTTACCATCATTTAGCAGAGAAATATCCAAATGCATCTTTTTACAAGGTAAGTATCCCTGCTAAGGCATTATTACCCATAAATTTATATGTTTCTATGTGTCACACACTTTTGTCCCTTCCTAGCACATCTAACTTTGGTTATGGAAATCAGATCAACGGGTATGAATCTCAGGGTCAGGAAATGCAAAGACTTATTGGAGTCGTGTGGTGGCCTACTTTTATTGTTTACAAAGACGGAATTGAGCAGTGGCGGGCTAAAATTCCTAATCCTCCACAAAAAAACCCGACTGCAGAGCTTGAGTCCATACTTATATCTGTCATGTCCTAATTAAAAGGAGAAAAAAATAACGTTTGATAGACAAGATAGACAAAACAGACCAGGCATAATCAACTAAAGCATGGGGTAGGTAGGGAGCCCATGAATAAGAAAGGACCAAATTTGCATGATTTTGATTTGATAATGATAATTATAATAATAATAATAACAACAATATGATTTTTAATATGAAAAGAACCAAAAGAACCAAAAGAACCGAAAGAACCAAGAATCATAATAGACGAATTGCCAAAAATTTCTCATATTCTAAGAACCTACACAGTTATGGAAGTAATCAAAAGGGTAATGGACAAAGAAATTGCATTCAACAACAATAAAAGAGAATTAAAAATCGAAAACAAAAGAAATCACTTTCGTGACGAAACCACGAATATATGCGTATCACACTTCAACAAACATGAAAAAAAGGGTCAAAGAGAAAACAACTATTAAATAAAATGAAATAAAGCTTAACTAGTCCCCAAAAAATGAATGAAATCATAATCGTCAACCATTTGGTACACAAAAAAAATTGTTATTTCTGTATTCAATATAAGGCAACAACAGTTGGACTTGGCTTCTCAATGTCAGTGTCACCAGCACTATCACAATGAGAAGATTGGATACCCAATTTAACCGCTTCATCTGGCGTAAACGTGTTAAAGTGATCGATCGAATCGGTTAGGCCAATTCCATAAGGTGGGAAAAAGTACGACAGCCCATAGTATATGATAAAGGCAATAGGGTAGCCGATAATAAAAGAGATTTGAAAAACTTTGATTGCACCAGACGGTAATCCGGTGGTCGCTGGATTTACAGACGCAACGCCTGTGATACCAGGTACAAACCCACAGATCCAGGCCACAATCGCCCGCCAGTTAAAGCCCTTGGTATACCAGTATACACTCTCTTCAGTAGCATGATATAAGTCCCAAAGTTTTAGTTTTTGTTGACGAACAAAAAAATAGTCGCATGTAAAAACTCCAATCATAGGACCTAGAAACAGTCCATAAGATCCTAGCACATTTAAAAAAACACCTGCGTTTTTAAGAATCTGCCAGGGCTGAATCAAAATAGAAATAACAGCAATGATAAAGGTACCCCGCCGAATATTGATATACTTGGGCCAGACTCCTGCCAAGTCCATACCTCCGGATATTCCATTATCAATAGTATTGAGACCAAGGGTGGACACCAAAAACCCAAAACTAGCAAAAAATGAAGCAGCCCGGGAGCGCGCGTTGTAGTCTTCCGCGAGCCACTGAGCAATGATGGCAGGAGGGTTCCACAGATTGAGCGTAGCCACATCACCATAGCTAGAGGCTGCAGCAGAAGTTCCCAAAAGGCCAAAAAGAGGGATCACGGTGCCCAGCAAAATAATTGATACGACCTGGCCCCATACCTGTTGACCGGGCGTTTGGACAAACCTGCTGAAATCAGGTTGGTTAGCAAGACCGACGGCATTAGCGTTGATAATACTATTAATACCATGCATCCACGCCATACCAAGGGCGGCACCTGATGGCACTGACGAGCCTACATGTAACAACTCTCCTGCTCCGCCAGCGTGGACCATGGACCCAATGGCCGTGCCAAACACTGTAATCGCACTGATAGGGGAAATGAATCGAAACGGGATCTTTAACTTTTCAGGAGGAATCGTCAAAAAGGGAATAGAGATAGCATGGTAAATAATAAACCCAATAAACTGTTTAAGGGTCATTGGTAGACTCTCAGGTAGGGTGTTTCTTAATTGGTGAAAGCTAGGAAATATACTAGAGAGAATCAGGGCAATACATTGACCTGCAGTGTAGGATTGGACTGCGTACCATACAATACACAGAACAATGCGTTGCAACAGAGCCAGGTAGGAACCCCACATGCCAAACACTGAGCGAGATAATACTGTGTAGCCAATATGCCACACACTCCCACCCCATCCATGGCTGATTGCAATGGCCAGAATGAGAAACTTACCCAGTACCACAACGACCATAGACATCCATACATTAAGACCTAGTGCAAGCAGAGAAGAGCATGCTTGCCATGTTGATATTGAAAATGCAATAACTGCCCAGAATCCCTAAAAATCAGCTGCAGTTAGTAGGGGTGAATTTAATTTTCGACTTGTCCATGTCAAGTAGTGAGGGTTGAAAATTAATTTCAATTCTGCTGATTAATTTTTTTTTTTGTTTTGTTGTGTTTTTCTTTAGCCATAAGAGAAACATACATTAAATCCAACAAACTTACAATGAAATCCCAGTCAGTCCATGTTCGTCTGCTAGGACTAAATAATGTTATGTTAAATTAGGGAACTTGGAATCAGTTCAAAGCCAGGTGTAACTCACGGGAGAGGTATCAGGTCTCTGTTTACTGCAGATTATCTTGTTAGCAAAACAATCAGACCCAAATAAAAAAAATATATAAAGAAAATTTTTTTTTAGAAAAGGAGCCCAAGATTTAAAGTTCAATCGTGATAATCTGGGTTTTCTGAAAACTTACACCAGGTGCTAACAGGAGCGCCATCAGAAGAGTGAGAAGGCACAAGCAAGAACGCTTTGATCCTCGAGGCCATGATCAAGGGCAAGAACAGAAATGCAAAGAAAGTATAAGAAGTTAAAGTTAAAGCAAATATAATTCTAAAGTAAAATATAAAAAAATATAGAAGAAAGATTAGAATATAAAAATGGAAGGAACAAAAAAACTCAAAAAAATATAAACAAGGGCAGCAATAAGAAGTCAATATATAAACATATATCCATGTATAGATTTGAATATAAGCATTAGACCAATATGAAAAATTCATAATTAATTCTCAAAGTCAACCTAGTTGAATGCAGCGAAGAACTGAATCGAATGGAGAGGAGACCCCAGCTGCGCACACACTAGCGTATGATCAGAAGTTAGTGCATGGCGATTTCGTAGGGACTAATGCTAGCTTGTTAGGAAAATGATAGCAGGTTTAAGGCGGTATTTCGTCAGGGAGTATTTGAATTATTATTCAAATTCATAAGCCGGTGCACAGCAATTTTCAATAAACGAAAAAACAAGAAATGATAATCAAAAAAAAAAAAATAATAAATATAAAAAGAGCAAGGGACCATGGCATCATGAGCATTGGCGGAGGTACGAGAGAGTGGGCACGTATTGCGACCATAGGGGATTCTAGTAGAGTTAGCTGAGTGATTCAGGTGCTACAAATTGAGGATAATTAATTATTTGTGATCCAACACTCTGATCTTGATCCAACTGCGCATTACTTGTATCGATAGCGGTGAATGAATTAGAATTGGTCAAAAGAGTTTGGTTTTTAGTTTGGCATGATCGTCATAATAATAATAATAAAAAGTTCAAACACCGAGCTAACACGCGCTTTCACGTTCCAAACTGCTTTAAGGGGCTCATCGAAATGAACATGAAACTCAACCAAATTCTAACGAGAAATATAAATGAATATCAACTGCCAGTTTTGTTGAATTCCTTTTTCACAGCGGTCTTACTGCCATTTACTAGGACCAAAACGACTTTTTGATAAGGAGCACATTATGCCTATGCCCACCCAATTCAACTACTGGCCGACCATTTGGATTTGCTCGCTGACAGAGCCCAAAAAAATAAAATTTCATCATTTGCATTAGGTCCAGACCTAATTAATGACTATATTTACCCAAGCACCTCAAAAATACACACTTATCAGTAGGATAATTTCAGCCAATAAACGCACTTATCAGACTGTTGGGTCTGCTCTTTCCTCACTTTAATTTTAATTTTGTGGATTTGATTGGATCAGTGGAGTATGAATTAATTCAAACTCACGATGCGGCTTCATGTAACTTTAATTGGATTTCAGTACCAGAGTCTCCATGTTTTTTGAGAATATTTTGAACGGATTTTTGATATTGCAACTTAAAAAAAAGTATATCAAAACCTCAACTATGTTCTGCTGAAAAGATATTTTTTACCAGTTGGGCTTCGCTTACTTCATGTCTGATCTCATCAGCTGGTTCGCTTGACAAAGAAAGAGCTTTATACATCCTGTTGGAAATACGCTCTAAAGCACCTATTTCTGCAAGATACTAATCACAATTAGAATGGTGCATAGTATCTGAACAGGTCATTTCATGGCTGCACAACATCCTCCTTCAATGTGGCTGCTCCATCCCCGGGTCATTACATACCCATGTTCCCATGTTATTTCAACACGGAAATTTCCCTCTCAAAAGTGTCCTCTTCAGCCCCTCTAGGAAACCCCCAAACTACAAGGCTGAAGAGAGTTTTCGGCAGAACGTTTGACATAAACATGTCTCAATATTCAGTAAGCAGCGTATAGTAAATCTTATTTCTATAGCTTGGTATATTTTAGAGTACTGGGCTGTTCTTTCAAACAAGAGAATGTTTAGAGTTGAGTACAATTTTTTCCTAGATAAACGAAAGTTAGAAATATTCTCCGCCAAATCATAATAGTTTAAATATCCATTTCACCACTTTTGGTTCTTTCTTTCTTTCTTCCTCTCTTTTTACTTCCTCAATTGTAGTCTATCGATTGATCAACCATTATGCTTCAACACTTGCCCCGCGTTACTCGAGCCTCCTCGAGAATCTCCTCGAGACTCCCATTGTGGACGTTGTCCTCGGGTGTCTCATCTCAAGTTGGTCGAGCACACAATTCTACGTTGCGATCTGTCCGCTCCAGACCCCAACAACAACAACAAGAAGAGCAGCAAAAGCCCAAGTCAAGTTCATTCAATACCTTTTCGAAGGCTCTGTTTCTATTTTCTTCCGGTGTTGCTCTAGGTGGTGCTTACACTGCTTATGCTGATACTACTTCCAACTCTATCTTTCCTACTTCTTCTACAACCCCACTCTCCGATTTGGCTCCGCCCAAGTATGGTAATAAAGATGCTTTCGAAAAAGCTTATAGTGAAATCACTCTTCTCCTAGGTGAAGATAACGTTACTCGCACCAAGGAAGTTCTCGACGCTCACTCGGACACATACTGGAATTCACACCATGCCAAGCCTGACGAACGACCCGGTATTGTTTGTTTTCCAGCATCAACAGAAGACGTGTCCAAGATTGCTAAAATCTGTCACAAGTACCGAGTTCCCATTGTTCCATTTGCTGGTGGAACATCCCTTGAGGGACATTTCACCCCCATCTATGGCGGCATTTCTATAGACTTTTCTCGAATGAACCAAATTTTGGCTCTTCACAAGGAAGATTTAGACATTGTGGTGCAACCAGCCGTTAATTGGGAAGAGCTCAATGAGTATCTTGCCGATCATGAGCTGTTCTTTGGTCCTGATCCTGGTCCTGGTGCTCAAATTTCTGGCATGATTGGTACCGGTTGCTCTGGAACAAATGCGTACCGGTTCGGCACCATGCGCGAAAATACTTTATCCCTTACTGTTGTTTTGGCAGACGGAACCATTCTTAAAACTAAGCAACGACCCCGCAAGTCTTCGGCTGGGTACAACCTCACGCAATTATTCATTGGAAGTGAAGGTACTCTTGGAATAGTAACTGAAGCCGTTCTCAAGTTGGTCCCTTTACCTGCCAATGAGAGCATTGCTGTAGCAACTTTCAATACTCTAGAGGATGCAGCAGGAGCTGCCGCAGAGGTTGTGCAGAATGGTATTTTGGTAGGTGCTGTTGAACTTCTCGATCATAACATGATGAAGGCTATTAACGACTCCGGTTCTACAACCCGTCACTGGGATCCTGCCCCTACTATCGTATTTAAATTTGCCGGTCCTTCAGTTGCCAGTGTCAAAGACATGATTTCGCATGTTAAAGGTATTGCTAAAAACCACTCAAATCGTACTTTTGAGTTTGCAACCAAAGAAGAAGACAGAACCGAACTTTGGTCGGCTCGTAAAAATGCTTTATGGTCTACCATTGATGTTGGCCCCAAGAACAGTCACACTTGGACTACAGATGTAGCTGTTCCAATTTCAAAGCTTGCTGAAATCATCCGAGTTACTCAAGAGGATATCGCTGAATCTGGCGTGTTTGGTACAATTGTGGGTCATGTCGGAGATGGTAATTTTCACTCCATTCTGGTATACAACCCAGAAACCGAGCGTAAAACTGTCGAAGGAGTTGTTCACAGAATGGTACAGCGAGCTATCGAATTCGAAGGAACTTGCACTGGTGAACATGGTGTAGGTGTAGGTAAAAAGCTTTATCTTGACGACGAAATTGGACCTGATGCTGTCAACCTCATGAGACGAATCAAAAAGTCTTTGGATCCATTGTGCTTGCTCAACCCCGATAAAATCATCACCATCAATCCTGATTCTAAGGAACCTTGATCTGTTTAGACTATTACAAGAAAGACTTGATCTGTCAAGCCCTTTGGTCCTTTGACTATTTGCGTATTAAAACCTACATATATTGTGTGTATGTTTGTAATATTTTTAGTATTAGTTACTTTTTTTTTCTTACATCAAAGTTTTAACAGATCCTTCACATTGTTTCCCCTCTCTCTTTAATAGAAATCACTATATGTAGATGTATATACATCACCCGAACTAGCTTTTCCCTTCTTCTTCTTGTTCATCTTGTTATGTTTCTTCTTGCCCTCAGAATCTCCTTTGAGTTTCTGCTGATGGAACGGCAGAACCTGACGATCACGTGCACCAGTATTTGCAAAGAAATCTCTATCCAAAGATGCACCTGCTGAATAGACAGCGGCAGTTGATGCAGTTGGTAAAGCACTTATTCCAGTTGAGCCAGAAGCACGAGGATCATGTTGAGAAAACTTGAGTGATTCAAGTTCAGCTGCAAGATCAATAGTGTCAGGATCAACAGAGTTAATATTAGCATTTTCACCGTGCCGAGATTTGGCAATAGCTAAAAGAATTTGCTGTCGACGGGTTTCAGAAATATTAGCTAGACTGTAAAGTTGTGAGTTAAAGGAAGCAGCAATTGAATCAGGGTCTATCACACTGGATTCTTCTTCAGGCTTTCCTGCATTGTCAGTCTCTTCAGCCGTTTCGGTGGGAATCTCAGCAGGACTGCTTCCATAAGTAGGAGGTGGATGAACAAACAGAAGTCTGGCATTAACATAATCTTTTAAAATATATCGTGCAGCTCGAGATTCGTCTGGATTTCCCTGGCCTGATCGCATGTAGCCACGAGCACGTGCATATGAATTCAAAAGCTCTTCAGCAGTAGGAATACCCGATCCACCATCTGCAACAGCCCGTGTAAAAATCGAAATACCGTAAATAGCTTCTAAGAAATATTTGGGGATACGTTGAGTCACTAAAGCTGTAGGAGCTGTGTACTCACGAAGCTGGTCGATAGGTAGCACACCATTACAAACCAATTCAGCATCAGTACTGGCAAAGTTAGGGAATACAAGACCAGGACAATCACATAGCACTACTGTAGGGGATAACATAATGGTTTGGAAATGCTTGGTTTTACCGGGTGTACTAGACACAGATACCTTCTTAGCACCAATCAAGGCATTAATAGTAGACGATTTGCCGACGTTAGGATATCCTACGAGACCAATTTGTAGAGCACTACTATACTTGTTTTTGACTTGATCGGGGTTTTCAAGTTTAGCAGGAGCTTCAGACAAAAATAGTTCCTCAAGCTCCTCAACGGAGAGAATATGTACTGGATCTGCAAGAAGCTTTTCAGCAGTCATAGGTTCATGCTCCGTTTCTTTTGGTTCGGCAGTATCCTTAGAATCTTTTGTACTCTGTTTATCGGAGTCCTTCTTTGCCTCTTTTTCAGATTCTTCTTCGGATTCCTCCTCTGAGTCATCATCTGAGTATTCGGACAATGCCTCTTCCTGTTCGGCAGTTTTTTCGGCTTCTTGAATATTTAAAGAAGTAAATGCAGAGAAAAATGCAAATCTAATGTCCTTGGTTAAAAAGTAGTCAGCCCATGCCTTTCGCTGGAGGTCAGTCAGTAAATCAGCTTTGTTAATGAGCAGCAAATTTTTCTTTCTGCCTCCATCGAGCTCCTTCACATAACGTTCCAGATCAATTGATCTGAAAAATAATGGGTTACGGGCATCCACAATTTGTACTACTAAGTCTGATCTCTCAACCACACGCCATAATTGTCGCCATACTTCAATATTTCGCTCAAATGGTGTCAGAAGTAAATCATCGTTATCCTGCAGTACTGCAAGTCCTCTTCGCCATTCCAAAAATGCCTCTTTTTCAGCTCTATCAAGTTCATGGGCACTAGTTTCATTTGTCCATTGGGGTCTTCGAGGGACTGTTAACCGGTTTTTCTTCTCTGAATGAACTTTGTCTAATGCTCGTCTCTGATCCAATGACAAAAGGTAAGGATTGTGGGCTGAAAATTTAGAGTATGGAAGTGTGCTGCCTGACCCAGATGCGGTTCCAGGAGGAGGGGCAGTGCCACCAGCCTGAATGATTCGAATATTAGTAGTACGCTCGGTTGTGAAATCTGTAGCTGCAAGCTCTGCAGTGGACAAAAACTCATCAAGAGGTCGCTCAGCTGTTACAGATCGTAACTTGACCCATCCTGGTTCCCCAGATCCTCCTGTACCTGTATCGCCGAGATCAGTAGTATATCTGAAATTTCCCTCACCATCAATGAACCCTTGTGGTTTCTTTGCTTTCTTTTGTGTATTCTGTAGAGCTCGACCCAGACCAGTTGGGTTTCTGGCATTCGCTCTCTGTTTCGACCCAGGTTTGGGGCCTTTCCATGATCCGTAATTGCCTGACTAAAATACTGAGTTAGAATACTTAGCGCCAGTGCAAAATAAAATGCTTTACTTACCATAGCTCCAAGTTGTCTTTAAGTTGAAGGTTTCTCCTAAATGCGTTTCAGTAGGAAAATCAAAAGTAAATGATTTCTAATATATCTATGATCGATAGAATAGTTAAAAACTTCACTTTGAAAATTTTGAAGAAACCCCTAACCTACTAAAGCCGCACCGTGAGCTTTACTTTTCTTATTTTCACTCCTCCAACGCCAACACTCCCACCACCTACAGCCAACATGAGTTTGTTGTGGATGTTTATAGTAGACAAGGTAGATGATACAGGTAGCGGAGAATACCTTAGAGATGAGCAAGATCCATTTGCACAGGAACTGTCCAAGATTATATTTCAAACCATTTCTAGAAACGATGAAGCAAGTATCAAAATTAAGCAGGAGTTAGATGAACTTCCAGCCCCACAAAGTCGCGAGGGCAGTCAGATGCCAGCAAGTCAGGTACCTACGAGTCAAGAGGTAGATCGAGATTTTGTCGTTGATTTAGTGGCTACAGATGGCGAAAGGACATACAATGCCGTAATAAAGTCTAAATTTCTTTCGTTTTATTTGACAGCTGACAAAGGCACAGAAAGTAGCGCGAAAAAAGAAGAAGAATGGCGTAAAGTTGTCATGTCTATTTTGTTTGGTACACCCCTAGTTGCTTCCCGCCCCGTGGTTGCTACGTACAATAAGAGCAGTGATAATAAGACTCTGACACTTAACATTCGCCAAGGTCATGCCCCTCGGCCTGGAGCTGAGGCGTCAATTCCTATACTTGGGTCACTAAATCTGGTTCACAAGCCTGCTCGTAATAAAAGCTCAGTTTCATCTGTGTTTGAAATGCTGGTACTTAGTGCATCCAAGCTCGGTCCCAGTTTAGCAGAAGCTCGAATGGTTCGAACTCAATTTGCAGCCGTGCAAGGCCAAATATCAAATTTCCTTCAAGATAAAGTCGTTGCAGAAAATGAACTATACGAAAAATTTGCCATGCTTCTGAATAAAAAGAAAGCTAAGCTAAGGGCACTTAAAGCTGGCCTTGATGTAAGTGATTCTGAAGATGAAGAAAGCTTCATGACCGCTGTAACGCCACCTTCTGTGGGTGCCACAACACCAGTTATCAATCAGAATGAGCCCAACCCTCTTAAAAGAGGTTTTCTGGAAGAATCAGAGTCTTATTTGAAAGACAATAACCCCGATGAGAGTGATGAACCCGATACACCAGACCGATCTGAAGACGAAAAGATTAAGATAGAAATGGATACACCTTCCCGTAAGCCATTATCTGTATCAAAAAGTTCTACAAATACCAAAAGCCTCGACTACGATTACGACCGTGCCAGTAGCGTTGACAGTCAAGAAACTGAATAGACGAGATCCGGTTGTTGAGCATTTGGGTGGTGAGAGAACGTTGGATTTGTTTCTGTAGCAACATCCTAACCCTATTACCCCTAATTCAAAGCTGCACGCTTCTTTCGACAGCCAAAACAGAAATTCCACATTCTGTATGTAACTAACACAAGTGCCCTTTTATTTGGGTTTTTTCTTCCTTCTTCTCTCCTTCTTCTCTCCTGCCAGTTGGACAAGATCAATGGAAAAGGTTCCGAGACTCTAAACAGCTTTTATTCCGCCAAATCTCTCTTTTTTTCTTCTTCTTTTTTTCTTCTTTTTCTTCTTCTTTTCTTTCATTAATCTTGTTCTTTTTCTTTTCTAGTCACTCTTTTAGTCCTGATTCTTCCTCAAGTACAAGTCATTCTTTTTTTATTTCAATAACTCGATTCCTGTTTTTCAGCTTTTTATTTTATTTTGCCTTGCTCATTTTTTATACCTTTTCGACGCTCTTTTACACCCCAGTTTGTTATATTTTACCTGATCTACCTGGTTTACACTCTCTTTTTGGTTTGATCAATTTCTATTAACCCATTTAGCATTCCATTTCGACACCCACTGTAATAGTTATCTTCTTATGGCGCAATACGATTTACAGTATTCTCATCTCCTCCCCTCTCAACTTCTCATCAATTCCCACTATCAACCAGGAACTCCATCAATTCCTCAGTATGCAAATTTCGGCCAAAATCCTTCTTCTTCCGCCGCATACTCCCCAACCCCGGATTATAACTCATTGACGGCTGCCTACTCTATGCCTCAGTATTATGGTGCACCTTCTGCTCAGCTAGAAGCAATGGAATCATCTGTTGCTTCCCGTACGGTATACATTGGTAACATTCCCCCCGAAGTCACTGCTGAAGAGCTCCTTAATCATGTTCGCTCTGGCGTTGTTGAGTCGCTCAAGCTGGTGCCCGAAAAGAATTGTGCCTTCATTTCTTTTTTGAACGCTGCCGCAGCTTCGCACTTTTACTCCGATGCTATTCTTAAAAAGCTTTCGTTGAACTCTCAGGATGTGAAAATTGGCTGGGGAAAGTCTACTCCTGTATCTGCACAGGTTTCTTTAGCTGTCGCTCAGGATGGCGCTTCTCGTAATGTATACCTTGGCAATTTGCCTGACGAAATCACTGAGGACGATATTCGTACCGAACTTACTAAATTTGGCCCTATCGATACAATTAAGCTTGTCAAAGAAAAAAATATCGGTTTTGTACATTTTCTCAGTATTAATACAGCTATAAAAGTGGTTCAACAACTTCCATTTGAATCCCAGTGGGCCCACCGCAAAGTATTTTATGGAAAAGATCGTTGTGCCTATATTTCCAAAACCCAGCAGCAAAATGCTGCGCAGTACCTTGGCATTGCTCCCGGATATGAGCATCTCATTGTTAGTGCTGATAGAGATCTTATATCGTCCGCGCTTGCTCAGCAGTCGGCTGCTGCAGTGGCAGTAGCAACCGCTGCTGGTGGTGCTAATAATGTTGGAAACCGTACTGTGTATTTAGGCTCTGTTCATCCTGAAACCACTATCGAAGAGATTTGCAATGTAGTTCGTGGAGGCTTGCTACACAACATTCGATACATTCCCGAAAAACATATTTGTTTTGTGACTTTTGTAGACCCCACAGCTGCTGCTCAATTTTTTGCAATTGCCAACTTGCAAGGTTTAGCTATTCATAATCGCCGTCTTAAGATTGGCTGGGGTAAGCACTCGGGTCCTCTTCCTAACGCAATTGCTATGGCTGTTACGGCTGGAGCATCTCGTAATGTTTATATTGGTAATATTGGTGATAACTGGCCAGAATCCAAATTACGTCATGATTTTGCTGAGTTTGGTGATATTGAGCAGATCAACTTTTTGGCTGAAAAATCTTGTGCTTTTGTCAACTTCACAAATATTGCAAATGCTATCAAGGCAATTGAGCGCATAAAGCAAAAGGATGAATACAAAAAGTTTAAGATTAACTTTGGAAAAGATAGGTGCGGTAACCCTTCTCGTCAGTTGCAACAGCCCTTAGCCCAGCTCCAGCAGCAACAGCAACAGGGTCTCCAACAACAGCAACTACTTCAACAACAGCTTCTTATGCAGCAGCAACCATCGTATGTTCCTATGATGGACATCATGGGAAGTGGTGCTGAAGGTGCACCTGGGATGGTTACAAATGGTCATTTTATGATCAGCAGTCTAGATCCTCCTGACGAAGCTGATGAGGACGAGGCCGAAAACGACGAATATCACGATAAGCCTTCCTACAGCACTCACCCCTCTGCTGCTAGTACTACCTTAACAATTCCTGAGTCGATTGAAGAGGAGCTGTCAGTAGACTCTGACGGGGCCGCAAAGAGAAGTGATACCCCTTCATCGACTTCTACGGAGCGCCCTAAGAAAGTTGAGGAAACTTTTGCTTTAGACGATGATGCCGCCGCCGCTGTAGCCGCTGCTGCTGCTCGAACCTTTGGCATAGTTTCTGCTTCAGAAAAGACTAAAGATTCTGGAGCAGTTTCTTCTATCGTTGTTTAGGCTCTTTTTTTAATAATGTTTTTCTTTTATTTTTTTTTTTAATTTTTTGTGTATATTATAATTTTTAAATTAATAATAAGAAATAAATACACTGTAAAATCAGGAGCAAGCCGAGGCAAATATTCAGACATAATTTAATCATTGTGTGGGGTTGAGGTTAAAAAATGTCCTCAGTAAGCCAGCGTTCACCCAAACTTGTGTATATAAGAACTTGATCAAGTCTTTCTATTCTACTTGAATTGAATCAAAGAGTTTGGGAATATACGTTATGACTGAATTCAATGAAACGACTTGCAGGATACCTGTCTTAAACACAGGTCGGATCATTACTGTCATTCTATGTCAGCCAGTAAATGTCCATAATAATATCCAAGCCTCACATCCTGCTCCATTGGCAGTCATTGCCCATGGGTTTGGTGGTCATAAGGATTATTGTTATCAGCAACAACTAGCTCGGCAATTGGCTTTATCCCTTGGAATTTCATCTGCGAGACTTGACTTTTCAAGTTGCTCCGATTCACCTGTACCTAAAAGTACTGGACTGTTAGTGAAACGAAGCAGTCTCATACCAGATCAAGATATGGAACGGGGTGCAAAAGAAGACATGCCATCATCGTTAGAGTGGGTTTATATCAGAACTGTTGAGAGCGATATTCAAGATTTGCAGGCTGTTGAACAATATTTTTGTGAGCCACAAGCATCTTTAAATTCGTTTTGTAGAAATGAAGCACATTTTCAAATTACATCATGTATCGGGCATTCAAGAGGTCTCTTAGCAATTCTGGCTTGGCTCGAAGTGCGACAACGTGATAGCAAACTCTCCCCGACTATAAAGCACGTTGTAAATTGTTCAGGCCGTTTTCAGACAAATTTGATATGGGATTTCCATCTTCAAAGGGACCCTTTGTTTTTACAACATGGTGGTTGCGTTGAAAAAGTAAGAGGACCTCGCAACTCATTGATTCCCCTGTGGATTTCGGTATCCGAAATCAGTGATTTGGCTGGTCAAGATATTTCACATATGCTAGATGTTATAGTCAGTGGTTCAAATTCTTCAATTGGTCATATACCGAAGTTTTTGTCGATTTATGGGACGGCTGATACTGTAGTGCCGTTAAACGACTCGGTATTGTTCCACAATGCATTGTTATCTAAAACAAAAAGTACCAATGAATATTCAAAACTTGTTTGGATCCAGAATGCTGATCATAATTTTTATGGAGTACCTAGACATTTTGGTGAAAGGAAAGCTGATTACAATAATACTGTGGTTCAAACCATCTTGAATTGGATCTCAATCTCCTACATGACATCTAAATTATGATGGTTTAATTTATTTCTTAAGAATCTCACAATTATTTACATTAATTAATATAAAATACAATTACCATTACTATCATTCTTAATTATTTATATATATCGTTACACTATTCTTGGCCAAAACCAACTGTTTCTTCTACAGCCCAGGTAAGCTTCTGAACCATTGAATCGTAATCTTTGTAGGTTGGTAGATCCACACGATTGAAACAGGTATGAGATTTAGGCAAATGTTCTGGTTCACCTGCTTTTTCAATTGTGAATCTACGAGGTCCATCACTACCTTGGAGATCTTTAAACCCATTGACTGGAATACGGGACGTACCTGTCGTGAACTGAAGAAGTCTTGACTTTTGCTCAGAGTCCCAAGATCGCACGCACTTCCAAAACCACTGAATGACCTCGTCATTTTCTGAATACCCACGGTAATCTGTGTGCTTTTTCCAATCATCAACATCGATCTCAGAAATACCACCAATAAGCAATTCGAGCTCTCGTTCATCAAAAACATTCACAAGCTCTTGAGGAATCAATTCATTAAATCCAGTCAGGAAGTTCTTGAATTGCTCTTCAACCCGACGATAAATCTTCCATTCCGTGACAAGCTCAACATACTCATGCTTGTTTTCATTGGTAACAGGGATATCTCGGCCACCAGGCTTGAGATCTACTGTCACAATTTCACCAAACTGGTCATCTTCAACAGAAAATGTTAATTCCAAAATCCCATCAATATCATTATTCAGAGTCCACTCAAGATTTCGAGCATATTCGGCATCCACACCTTCCATATCAGCAAGCACCACCTTTTTACGTAAAATCATTTTGTAGAAGGCACCAATAAAAAATGCATCCAAGAACCGGCGGTGGAAAATTGCCAAGCCAACAACGCGACCAATGAACTTAAAGTAATTCAAGTGTTCAGGATTTATTCCTGAGTGAGGATTGATTTGTAGGGTATAATTATCATGGGCAGAATACTCAAACAGACAGTAAAAGGGGTTGAACATTTCGTGAGAAAGTAGAAAGAAAAATTCTCGAGAGACTCCACCGTAATCAAGACCCTCCTCACCATCGAACTTAATCATTAATCGTTTCTTTAAATCGGCAGGAGTCTGTCGCATCACCTCCTGAAATGAATCCTCAAATATATGATCTCGGCGAACCTTGACATGACACTGGCCAGCTGTTGCTCGTAGAGCTGGTTGAGATCGAAAATAAATGAGCTTTCTTCTAAAATCACGTTTGTATTGTGGGACATTTTGATCCAAACTAGAGGGCAATCGGGGATCATCCCAAGTAGTAGTTTTTGTGTTATGGTCAACAAAATAAACTCGGGCAGTATTGGTAAGTCGCATTTCCCATCCACTAGGCAATGGGCCAAGCTGAGAAACAGGCTGTTGAATAGTACCAGTATTGGATGCGTTGGGTCCGTAAGTACGAATGAATTGTTGTCTACGAGGGTCAACCCAAGTAGTAGTGCGAGTATTGTGGTCGACAAAGTACGGACGGCCTTCAGGAGTGAATCGTTGTTCCCAACCTGCAGGAAGTTCGCCTAAACCTGCTGTCGTAGCACCAGAGTTCATCATCTGGATGGCATTGGCTGCTGAGGCGGTATTATTAGTGGACATAGGAGCGGCTGAAGTAGTTGACGGAGAGGCAGAAGGACTAGCAGCTCTAGGGGAGGTGGCTCCAGAATGATCTTCAGGAAGCATTCTATTTTGATGCCGCTCGCGCTCAAGATTTGTAGTGTTAAGTCTTGCAGTTTGTTGGTCAGAAGATTCTGTAAGGTTAGATGCTGGTCGAGTCCAAGTAGTTGTTCTTGTATTATGGTCCACATAGTATGTACGACCAAGATTATCAGTGCGACGTTCCCATCCTGAGGGCAAACGTCCATACTGATCTTCAAAGGAGCTATACACCTGCCTATTGTTTGAGTTCGAGGCGGAGGCCTCTGAAGCGTACGCCGATGTAGGGTTGGTGTGTTCCTGAGATTGGGCAGACTGAATAGACTGAGCATTGGAGCCTAAAGTACTCTCAGGGCTCACATTGCTAGTTAAACTAGGGCCTACAACAGGAGGTCTAGAGGTCTGTCCTGAGCTGCTAGTAGTGTTAACATCAGTAGAGATGCTGAGAATGAGCTTGCCACTCACGGCAAGGTTATCATTTGATCTCTTTAAATTTTGAGTAATCATTTCATCTCCGCCCGCGCTTAAATCGATCACATCACCAACCCTTATGTTGATTACACCTAAGAAACCTTGGTCTTTCTTTTTAAACTTTTTTTGATCGAATATCTGGATGGCAATAATGGAATTTTCAGTGACATTACTGAACAAAAATTAGCAAAGCTGCAAAAAACGGATACCTAAAAAACACTCAAAGTTTAATACTTACACATCAAAGTGTTTATGCCAATATGGACTGAGGGTCTTTCTAATAGCTGGCGTAGAGTCGGTTTGCGCACCGTCCACTGTGATAATTGCAAAAGGATCCGGAAGACCTATAAAGTGTTAGAAACGTAACAGTAAATGCAACAATTATACATGTTTTACTTACGAAAAACGTCTCTCTTGTACAGTGCATCGGCCGCAATAACTAGAAGAGACCATGTTAGTCAAGGTATGAAAGCATGACTCAACATGAGAAAAGAGGACGTACTGGTAACCCGTAGTTTACGGGTCTGAGGTGGCATAATGAAGAACCCGCAGTATAGGTATATGAATTGAAGTAGTCTCTATATGTATCGTTTCCTAGTTTCCTCTAAAACAAATTTGAAAGCAAATAAAGAATAGGAAGCCAGAGTAGTCGCAATTGACAATCCTTGCGACCGTTTCTTGATAATGGGACAAAAATCTGGGCTTTGGGTTGGGGTATTTGTTACACAATAAATCTGACTTAAATATTTATTAGGCGAACAAAAAAAAATACATAATATAGTTCTTAATCATAAAACAACAAAAAAAACAGCATTAATATCTGTTACATAAGTATTCAATGTCGAGTCAGCGTAGCTCGCTTCTCTAGTCTAGGTCCTTTTACGTCATCATCAGCCTCAGGAGGCTCTAAGCCCTCAATTACTCCCTCACCGTCAGCACTTTCAAGTCTTTCTGGTGTATCTTCAGCATAGATTAGATGATCAACATTGACCTTTGGTCCCTTGAAGAATGTATGGGCATAAGCGAGATACCATACCAGTGCAAACAACATAGGACCAAAGTATACCACACAAGTCCAATTCATGAGTTCTGCAGAATTGTTGGCACCTCTATACTGAGGGAAGCAAAGGATAGGGGTCATGAGAAGGACAAATGCGATGGCAACATATCCTGTGGGCTTGGAAAATTTACCTAGATGCCATGGGCCAGGACGGAAGTTATCTTTGGCAAAGATTGTCTTCATTCCGATAGGAATGATAAATGCCAAATAAGCAGCAATTGCTCCAACTGAGAAAATGGCATCAATGGCGACACCACCTGCAAAAATAAGTAGCAGGAGTAAAGCTCCAATTGTGCAGTTGAACCAGACAGCATAAACAGGTGTGTCCGTTACAGGGTGAACAATGGCTAACACGTTGGACATTGGGAAACAGCCATCACGAGCGTACGCATAAGCAACTCTGGAAGCAGCAATCATAGATGCCTGACCCATAAAGAAGGCAGAAATGATGGTAAGTGCTGTAACAAAGTAAACCAATGAAGGTCGCAATATTTGTGAAAGATAAGTGACGAAAGGCTGTCCAAGTTCATCATCAATGACACCAGGAATATCAACGACAGTATAGGCAATAGCAAGCTGGAAAGCCCAACCAAGGATGCCTCCAATAGAAGATGTCATTACAATGGCACGGGGAGAGGCGACATTTGCGTTTGAACATTCCTCGGCGAGATGGAAAGGAGAGTCATATCCTGACATGGTCCAAATAATAGCAATGAAAGACATGAGGATTGCAATTCCATCAGGCCAGTCGGTTTGGTTTGTGATAGTTCCCCACACTTCGGGGGAAGGAGAAAATTTGGGGTCTTGACGCTCATTTCCAGCGAGAATCACAATGAGCGCAACGAGAAGCGCCACTGAATTCAGAATGGTTCCAGCAGAATTAAAGCGGGCCAGAAACTTTGTGGGCATTGAAGAGAGGGTTGACTGAGCAATCATGATGGCTAGGGTTAATAGATAAACTTGCCAATTAGTTGCTTCGTATGTAGGATCATGCATAGTTTTCAAGGCCAATATCATGGATGCCATGGCATAGTCAATTGAAGGAGACGAGGTTACCTGACACAACCAGTTACTCCATCCTGTGAGCCATGCAGAAATAGGTCCCCATCCTGGAGGAGCCAGAACAGCTGCGGCGTAGTAAAGACCACCAGAGGTTGGCATGGAAGAACAAAGTTCTGCCATGCTATTGGCAACTGCTTGAATGCCAATCATTGCCACAAGCCAACCCCAAGTCATACCAGCAGTTCCAGCATATCCTAATCCGTAATACAAGGTTGATGCAATAGATGGTAGTAAACCAAGCAAGGCAAAGGATACAGAGAATGAAGACCACAGACCGAACTCACGCTTGAATTCTTGCTTATAACCCAAAGCTACGAGCGCTTCTTCATCTGCTGTCATAACATGGTCTGAAATTACAGGGTGGAGATGGTTATTGGAAAAGATAGTAGTAACTGGAATTTGTTCGATATTGACCTCTCCACCCATATTGGTGTGGAGAGCAGGGCTTCCTGGCCTGTCAGATTGTATAGATGCCATAATGTAAATTTACCACAAAAAAAGTCTTCAAGGAGAAGAACAAAATGTGCCGCTTCAATAAATTACAGGAAGGCGAATAATTTAAAAAATTATAAATTTTAAAAAATGAAAACAGGGTGCTTTTAACTGCGGAGTCGTTATTTAAGTATTATTTTTTTTTTTTCATTTTCGCTTTCTTGGAATCGGAATAAACTCTTTTTTCGAAAATAAAAAAAGTTTTTGTTTCGGTCTGCTTGTGCCTTTTGGGATTTCAAAAAAAGCAGCCACCCTTTTATCAGTCTCTATCTAAAGTTTGATTGCCCCAAAAACTGTGGGTTGTCTTAATAAGGAGGCGCGGAATTTCTTTCTGATAATGAAAAGAGAGATGAAGCATTTACAGTGCTAATAGTAGCCAAGAACAAGGTGTTCATTCAAATCTTCCAGTTGATATAAAGGTGCTAATCCCTGTAGAGCCTGTTAAAATTGAAGTTTGTGTTTGAATGTACCATCATCCACCTCATCTGTTAATTGCTTATATGCAAAGCTTTCGATTTTTATCCTAATCCAACCACGGAATTTACGCAGGAAATAGAACCAAACTCAGTGGAGATGTCTAAAAAAATAATAGTTGATAAATATTAATACTGTTTTGGCATTAGATATGAGATTTTAATTTGTCGATAACTTATTTATCAATAACCATATTGGTGTCAACTACTACAAAACTATTGCGACACTACCGAGATACTGATGCGATACTACGGCGATATCCAAAGGAATATATTTCGAATAGAAACAGTACTGGTTGGATATACCAAGAACTCAATTCAAGTTGAAACTGGGATGGACATGCTCTATTAGGTTAACAACCTTGACTTGTGGAGGCGGCGGCTAAACCTCAATAAACAACCCCCATCATCGAATCAGCCTCCCTTGAGTTTATAAAGCTATTTAATATATAAACTCTATGCACTACATTGTTCTATAGTCTTGTATCCTTTTTTTTGCGGGGAGGTACGAATATGACCAAGGTCAGCAGAACGTGTTTGACAGAAAAATATCAATAAATACAATTATCATTTGGACCAATCAAAATGTATAGATACGGTTCTTTTATTCCATTTATCATAGACACAATGTATTTCCATGCTTTCGTATTTCATTATAATTAGATTTAGGTTTCATAATTTTTATATGAAAGAGCATAGCAATACATCAAAATGAAAAAATTATATTATACAACTGTCATACCTTACGTATAAGTAATATTGAGATTGTAACGGTTTATCGTCCACCGTTATTTCAGGTAGACTTCATTGAAGCTATCCGCTTGATTATACTTTCTTAGTGTTTAAATTTATCAATATAGTGTTAAACTCTTTATTTATCTTAATTCACAAGGAATAATGATTTTTTTCATGTCATAAGAAAAGCATGTACTGTAGAAAGACAGATTCAGTAAAGATTCAATTTATTTTGTTAATTGAATTAATTCAATGTCTAAGTATTTTATGGATCCTGAATTTTCATTCTTTCTGGAAGAAAATCTCTTTTAATAACGCAACCCAACAAACATACGAAATGAGATTATCTGTGAAAACCTAATTGAAATCAGATCAGCTTGGCATCCTTAATTTTGAACTGATTCGAAGAATACGTGGAATTTCTTTGATTCAAATTGCCAACCAGTCTTTGTCCATACTAAATTTTCAATAGATAACATAGTCTGTAGTAGGATTCATTGGCTTCCAGCATTGAATAATTTTTAACTGGCTTTTAAATTGTAATATTTGATTACCAGGAGATGTTTATTTTCTAGAGTCATCTTCAACTGGGATACACAAAATGTCAATTCAATGCTTCCATTATAGAACTAGTTAATGTTGAAAAAAATAATGCTGAAATTCTATCAATTTGTCTCAGAATGCAATCCTCAATTTTAGCTCAACACATACTTCACCATTTCTCCAATTGCTTCATTATTCTTTTTTTGGAATCAGGATCTAGATTCAATTCCATTCATTTATTTATAAATGATCTGGCGGCTATTAACTTATGATATATTAGCTTTGCTGAATGTAGATGACTACGTCTTTGCATGTCATTCAATGAAATTACTGAGAATCGAAGTATTACTACTAAGAAAAGTCTTTCATCATCATTACTATTACTGCTGTTTTGTTTTCCAAACCTTTTCAGTTGTTATGATAGTTCTTGTGTTCAATAGCACATTAAAATACAATTAAACTAGACGGACTATGGCTATGATACATAGGGATTGTGGCAGGAGCCTTCAACTTGTACAACTGTTATTTTCTCGCTAATAAATATAAGCTTAAGTTGTAAACACACTCTAAAAGCAGTATGCCATGTTTAATAGGCAGCTCGCAGAGTGAAAATGATTTTATTTTTCTATAGCATGGTTTAACTATGTTAAACTTATGTAGTAGTTTAAGGCAACGTTGAAAAGTTCAATATGTTGGCATTGTATATGACATATTACTAGGACCAGTTAGCCAACTATACTAGATTGCACTCAAGTTTAATTAACTTTATCAGCTCTATTTAAATCGGCATTGTAAAATTATAGAAGTTTTCTCTCGTTCGTTTGAAAATAGAAATAATTTGAAAAAAAAAGTATACAACATATAAAGATTGGAGAAATGACATTTTGTTCCTAAAATTACATTGCAGACTGGATGGAGCAGCTATGAATGAGTATAGTCCAATTATGTGAATGTACTTCTAATGGATAGTGAAAGCGATATGTAAACTACCTAGGAAAAAAGGAAGTTAATAATAGCGTGCAACCTCTTGAAAAGATCAACTACTTGGGCATTCATTTACTAAAGAAAATATATCATTCTCGACAACTTCTAGACCAATTCTGTATTTGTTTTCCTAGAAAATTTTCAAATCCTCTGGCAGTCATGGAAGTCCATTTCCAAGTGAAGCATACTTTCCAGCGGCAATCTTTAATCTAGAACAATTATCCTAATTGTTTATACATGTGCTTTGTCCAAGTAATCATAGACTTTCATTCGATAATTACTTATTTTAAATTCTTTTTACGAATAATATTACAATTAAAATATTAGTACAAAAGTTCAAATAGAAACAGAACAGTTTGCGCGGCTGTGGTGACCCTTTACGGTGACTATGGGTTCTATGGAATGCATCAAGATTAAAACGGAATAATACTCTTATTCTTTGGTATTGTGACGTCACAAAATCTATAATTTTAGCTATAATTTTAACATCTGTTCAGCCCTTATTTTGTTAAGAAACCCCCTTATGGGTTATGGGTGGATACAAATTATAGTGCTGCTATTAATGTCTGTAAAGACAGCTTGACTTGTGTCTTGTTGATCAAAACTCCCACTTGGGTATGATGATGTTCACAAAAGCCTAGGCAAGTCCATATTGAATGCTGTAGTTTATTGCTATTATTGAACTGTAAAAACCCCAACAACTGGATATGATAAACCGTGTACTATTTCATTTTGCTGTTTTGAACCAGGTGAACTGTCTCTCGTATGAAATATTATATTCCAAAGGGCTGTCACCGCAGCAATGAATCAAGAACTAATATATAATTGGACAAGACCAATTGTTTTTCTACAAATGGGTGCGCAATGATCGCTACCCATAATCCCAAAACACCACATCGTTGCTAATTCTTTTCTTTGATTCCACAATGAGTTTTAGCCGACTGGAATTATGTCTACCGAGATTCACTTCTTTACTAGTCTGTTCGTAGCTTATTATTCTCCTTCTCTTGCATTTCAAAAGTCCCTCCATAGTGAGTATAGATGAAGCAAGTCCACTCGAACTGGGAGGGTCAGGTGCTAGATAATGTTCCCCATCATACTTTTATATTGTACAGCAACAATTTGAAACCTCAAGTCCAGATATATGAACCAAAAATCTAAGGTACAGTTGCCTCGACTGAAGTATTAAAAAAGACAAAATATATCATAAGTAGCATCCGTGTCTAAAGCAAGAGCAATCAGCATACATTAATTTCAGTGTTAAACAATTGTGACATCGTCATCGTATGCTCAGTAAAGCAAATTTTTATACGGAAGTCAAGCTGACGTTAACTGAAAAACCAACAACCATATGAGTTGAAATGTACAATATTAGCATAGAAATATTGGATTTGCCGAAACTTAAGCTTCTACTCCGCAGATAACAATCTAAAGCTCATCTGCCTAGCTTTTTTTTCGCATTTCATGAAATCCTTTTACATTTGAAGTTAATACTCAACAAATTTTGGTTAGAATCATTGTTGGCTGTTAAGTCTAATATGACAAGCAAACAAATTCACCGGCAATAGGCGGAACTAGTGCGATAGATTATGTTAGGAGAAGAAAGAGCAACTATATTACGAGTGTCCACTTAGTTGGAATATCTAGTCCCTAAGATTCGACAGCTTCGAACTTTAATCAACCAAAGAGCCACGAATACGTAACTTAGGAGAGTAAGCGTATGTGATGAATAGAATATACGGCACCGCAAATCCCCAGAACTCATTTACAGTGCTCAACAGCGCTTACAACTGCCATATTTAAAAAAACAATTACCCAGTATCGTTTATATCAAAGCTACTAATTATTTTTATTATATAGGCAGGAAGATAAATTCAACAATAAATGATTTTTGTGGGTTGCCTTTTAGGTTTCCCATAGTTTTACTTGAAAAAATATTTATTGTAAAGATGATTGAGAATAGCACGTGCGGTTGAAGCATTGACGTTAAACTATGGCAAAGCAGCAGTAACAATGGCAAAATCTCCTTTGCTTGAAATCTTATTCCTCGATTTTTTGCTGCAAAGAAAAACCTTCTACACATAAAAGCTTTGAATTTATCTGAGGCAGAAAATTTGTAAAAATTATTTGAGTTATGTTCTGAATTGTAAGTCGATCCAAACTGTAGATGTGCGCATTTATTTCATGTCAGACCCTTTAAATGTGGAATTCGAGGTCTCCTTATATTTTATATAGTGACAGTATGTCAAATATCAAGCGTGAGTGACCATAGCATATCCCGCTGTAAAAATGCATTGTAATCGAATCAATGTATAAAGTGAATACCTTGGATTTATACGAGAGGACAAGAAAACATGAATATTTTCCTTCTTAATAGCCGGAATGATACAATATTCTAAAAGTTGTAATATCAAGCGAGGTATTATTTGAGGCTCTTTTAATTATGTCTACATGAATTGTAGTGGATTAATTAAAATAAATCATTTTAACCTATGATATAACAGCATTTTATTCTTTTATTTATATTTTTTAATATTTTGATATAACTAATAAACAAAAATTAATCAAGCATCAGCTGGATTTTGAAAGCAGAGTTGTGAAACACCTCTCGTGCTGGGAAAAAATAACATAATATTAAAATAAATTTCAATTAGAGCTTAAAGACTCCTGCTTGTTAGAATTTATTTGGCAAGCTGCTATCTTTCTAGAAAGACGGAATTATATCAAAATTCAAACCTAATCTCCTGCTAATATCACGGTTATATCAACTGTGATGACCTTGGAAATCCTCCTTCGCTTTTAACCGAGATAGTATCGTTTTATCCAAATAACCTTACATTGTGCAAAGTAGGGACGAGGAAACATCACAAACTCATCATCCTATTTTAAGGACTTAAGACCCTTCAACTTTCGGGAATAGCATTCTTTGATGTTGATTATATATCTTTGTCTGGTTTTTTAGCTATTATTATTCAGTCTTTGGATATTTTCATGTTTTAAATTCATCAACTTTAATTGAGCTGCATACCTGTCATAATAAATTAATTAAAAGAGGCTTAAATCAACTGCCGGATATGAAATAAAAAGTGTTCCATCAAACTTAAACACTTATAGTTCAACATTAACTTAGCTTACATATCTTTTGAACGGACGAAACTGCTTTTGTTCGGTGAAAATTTAAGTTTGGATACTGACAACAGCTTCATCAAACTTCATAAATATAAGTTTTTCCTTCCTTTTCGCAATTCTTTAAACTACAGTTGTTTATACTACCCGCCGATTTATAAATATAAAAAAAATCAAGGCAAATGCTGTGAATCTTTCTACTCGATACTTAATTTTCTTTCTTTGAGATGACTTGAAACGTTTATCACAGCTCCATTGCGTTTGTTTGTTGTCACTCCCTAATGTCTAAGTTCTCGCTAAAAAAGTTAATAGTTCTACATAGCACAGACCTAAAAAATCATGAGCTGCTGCCAGTACAACCAAATAATCGAACTTATACTGTTAAAAGTTACATTGCATTCTGGACTGTTGCAGGCTCTTCGGTCACAACATGGTCTATGGGCAGCTCGCTTCTAAGCTTAGGGCTTCCTGCTAATCTAGCAATGGCCTGTATTGTGTCTGGATCATTTATAATTGGCATTTTATCTGTTTTATGTGGCTGGATAGGCAGAGATTATCACATTGGATTCACAGTTTCGAATCGAGCTCTGTTCGGTTTAAGAGGTTCATATTTCCCTATTTGTTTACGGCTTCTCACTTTGCTCTTGTGGCTAGCAATTCAAAGTTACTGGGGAGCTCAGTCTATACGCGTACTTATTGGTGCAATAATTCCTTCCTTCGTCAATTCTAGTTTGAGTCAAGAATTTTCAGAATCTTCACACTTGCAAAAAAATGATCTAATTTCCATGTTCATATGGCTTGGAGTTTATTTTATAATTGTGTTTTATGTTCCTCCACATAAGATGCAAAACTTTTTTTTTATCTCGTTCCTGGCTTTTTTTGGTACCATGATTGGCCTCTTAGCCTGGAGTCTTTCACAAACTAATGGTTATCTAGGCGATCTTTTCCATTGCTCAGGATTACCATCTTATTCTTCTCCGTCATCATCAACAACAACTTGGCATGTCTTTCAAGGAATCACCTCCGTAGTGGGTACCTGGGTAGGAGGGGCATTAGGTCAATCAGACTGAACTCGTTTTGCAAAGTCCAGAAATGCGCCCATTCCAGCTCAAATTTTGACCCCACCAATTACTATCACGATAACGGCATTAATCGGCATTATTGTTACATCAGCAGCAGGCTCGATTTTTGAGATATCAATTTCGGAACCTCAGCCTTGGATCCCTATGAATCTTCTCTCTCAAATTCAAACTTTTTATAATAACAGCCCGAAATCTCGAGCTGCAGTATTCTTTGCATCTCTCGGTGTGACTTGTTCTCAACTGGCTCTTGCTATCAGTCTTAATGCGGTGTCGGCCTCTTTGGATCTTGCTGCTATTCTTCCATCTTACTTCAATGTCAAAAGGGGCAGCTTGCTCTTTGGCCTACTGGCATTTGTCGTGCAACCTTGGCAGCTTGCCTCGTCATCTGGAGTTTTTTTACTTGTACTTGGCGGCCTCGGTTTATTTCTAGTCTCTCCAATTGGCGTTCACATTGCAACATACTTTGTTTTGTTCCGTGGCAAAATCTCAATCCACGATCTGCTACTCGACACAAATTACCTACGAAACACTTCCGAGAGCAGTAATAACATACCTAAGTCCGAAATTAAAAAAGCAAAGAGAGAATCAATATACTGGTACACACACGGCTTTTCCATTATAGGACTCATGTCATTCATTATAGGCGTTGCTTTCTTATTACCTGGTTGGGCACTGCTTCTCAAGAACCCAGATTCCTCGACTATTCGGAATGAGAATAATTGGGTAAAATTGTACAATTTGGCCCCCTTTTTGGGAATTGTTATTTCTTTCATCTCAGTTCTTTTGCTATCGAAGCTGCAGTGGCTTTACAAGAAGATGGTGCATTTTAATGACACTACTTCTCAAGCTCCGCCAGAAAGGGTACTTGTCTGACTGAAAATTAGAGAGTTATACCAAGAGTTATCTTTTTCTGTAATAATATTTCTAGATACTTGAGCATACATAATTTATTAAAATTTAATGATTTATTCCTCACAATTCTTACTTCTACAATTCAGTTATAATTTTAACAGATAAAACTTCGTTTCTTGTCCGTTACTACAAATATTTGTGAATATCTAAACATTTATTTCATAATACCAAAGCCATTTACTCATTACACTACTTAGAAAATGAATAGTCGCCTGCAACCCAATCATTAATCATGCTTAATGAGTTTTCGGGCTGGTTATAAGGAACCATATGGCCGGCCTCAAACACGCGCAAAAAGGTAAACTTCTCATAGTTAAACTTGGTACCAGCCTTCTTACCATCAACAACCCAAGGCTTGACCTTGGCAGCGGCCATGCCCTTGCTGCCAGACCATTCAAGCTGACGAACCCAAGCTTCGTTACCCAGCCAGTTGCAAATGAAATCCTTATCACCAGCATAGATCAAAACTGGCAAGTCCTTCTCAAGAATGTCAACTACAGCCTTGTAGTAAGGCTTCATCCAGTCACCACCCATCAAGAAATTGCGGTTGACGTCAAAGTTACAGCCAGAGTAAGTTTCAACATCAGCTCCAAGAGCCTCCTTGACAAAGTCCTGGTTTAGGTACTTGTCAACATATTCAAGATCGTCATAACAAAGAGAAGATTCACCACACTCAGTGCGGATGTCGTAAACATTCTTGCCAGTACGTTGATAAGGACCCATCATAGCATTGTTACAGTAGATGGAAGCGGGAAGACAAGTCCAAGTGGATTGAGTGTTGTAACAGGCATTGATAAGACTGTTGCATCTGTCTTGAGAGTTCAACATACCTTCACATTCATCTTCAGAAAGAACAGGAGGAGCACCACCTTTTCCGCAAGCCATAGGCTCGTAAAAGTCGTATTGACGGAGAGGATCAGTCAAGCCGTTACCAATGGCGACAGAAGTGAGGTTGAAGTTCTTGTCATCATGTGAAAGAATCTCAGAGGCAAAAACGGGAATATAATGGCCAGCATAAGACTCACCAGCAATGTGGAATTGACGCTCAGCGTAGTCTGGGAATTGCTGGAAAAACAGCTTAAGGAAAGCATATGTATCTTTACCAGCAGTGACGGTATCAGAGACTTGGCCACCGTTGGTGTATGAGTAGCCAGTATCAGCAGGCTGATCAAGGAAAATAACAGTAGCATTGCTGTTCCAAGAATAAGGGTTGGGGATAGGCTTAAGGTCCTCTCCAATGGAAGCAGGTCCCAACTCGAAGAAAAGACCAGTTAGAGAAGAACATCCTGGTCCACCGTTCAACCATAAAACAACGGGATCATTCTTGGGGTCATTTCGAGATTCAAATGACCAGAAGAAAAGATGCTTCTCATCGCCAACGTCCAAATATCCAGAATACTGCTTGACGTTATCAATTCCAAGAGACTCGGGAGACTTGACACGAAGGACGTGATTGGGTAGGTCGTTATTCTGAACAGTATACATCCAATTTTTAGCATCAATGGGCTTCTTCACATTCTTCAAGTTACTCTTGAAAGCCTTTGAAGCTCCAACAGTGAGCTCTGAAACCGCATTGGGGAACTTGGCAATGGCTTCAGCCCAAGCACCAATTGCCTCTGAGGGAATATCTCTCCATGACTGACCCAAAGAAGAGGCAATATTTCCAATGAGTTCTGTAGCAGTCTTGAGAGTGCTAGGGGGGAGGACAGGGGTGTTATCCTGAACTTTAACGTCGCCGGCAACGAAAACCTGCTGGAGGTTTTCAAAGTCGAAAGAAATGGCATTGGTTGAAGCTATCAAAGCCGAAGTGGCGACAAAGTTTGTTAACTTCATGATGTGAATAGCTGATGTAAACAAGCAAAGCTATAAGGAATGAAGATGCAAAAAAAGTGAAAGTAGTGAGTAATGAGTAATGAGTAATGAATAATGAGCAGCAAAAGATTCTATCAATTGAAACCTGATAGAAAGGTGATAAGAGAGAAAGAAGGAAGAAGAAACGAAGATTGTGGGGGCTTGCTGAGCCTTTTATAGAGTGCTAGCTACCGAGCACAACATAGGTTATATCTGGTGTATTTGGTTATGGGTTGGGGTATTCTCAACTTGGAAGTGTCAACACTACTAAAAGCGATAACAAAAGCAAAATTCATGGCATTTGCGGAGCAGAAACTGCTGAAAAGAGTTGAACGATAAAGAAAATAATCTTTTTCGGTGGCGATATTTGCTCTTACTGGTGGTTCACCAGAGCCCGATAGGCAGGCCAAAAGGAAGTCTGGAACGATGAAAGGTTGAAATTTCATACCTCTGTTGACTCAACACTTTAAAATAACTCTCCATATTGTAGTACGCGAAGGCATAAACAGATAGTAGATAAAGAACTCATGATATGACTCGCCGGTTACTTCGCAAGAACCTGGAATGCCTGCGAAATCATGAAATTACTTTGAGGCATAGAGAAACCGTTATTTCCACTGCTCGCTCTACAGTACCGTACGTCCCAACAATGTGCTTGCTTCATGGTATCCTCTGCCTTGCCCAGCAAAACTCTATTCATTTTCTTATACTACTACTCTTATTACAAGTTACTGTCTCTAGACGTTATGAAAGAAACTTTCCAGGAATAAACTGCCTGGCAACAATCAAGTCTTGAACTCAACCTAATTTGCCATAGAGTATAAATGATCTCACATTCTAGTATAACTAAGTAAAACCCAAATGTATCGTTCGATTCATATTTAAAAAATGCTCAGAAAGCTCGAGATGAAAGAACAAGTCCATCCACAACTGGAGCCCTGATTGATGATCTTCACCTAGCTAGCTAGCTACTGCCTTACGACAGTGGATAAATTCAATGTTAGATTAAATGAGCCATCGCGAACCTTAAACCAAACTGTGGGTGAAATCAAGTTTGAATAAACCAAACCCACTTTACCCTGAGTACGCGTCCAAGTAATAACAATACCCTTTTGGGAAAATTACAACACGTAAAAAGTTGATGATTCGCATCGTTTTTTATTTATTTACTTTCTCATTTGCTCATTCCTCAATCTACAACACACACTTGTCAACTCAAATCAAATATTTCTCCATGTCTGAAGCAAATGACAGAAGGAAACGTCTGGCGCAGCTTGCCGCCCAGCGACGCTCTGGAAAGTCAAGGGTAGAATCCTATGAAGAAACCCCTATGTATGACATTGTAGACGAAGATCAATACCGAAAAAAGCTTGAAGAAGATGATTTCGTTGAGGTCAATGACGGCGACCACGGATATACTTATGATGATGGAACCAATGATTTAGGGGACTCAAAACACAATTACTATTCTGACGATGATGAAGCAGAACTCTATCTTGGCCGGACTGGTCCCAATAAGAAACGAAAAACCAAGGCAGTACCTGTCCCTGAGCCCAGTAAGCCGGTCAATAAAAGCATTAAGAATTTCTTAGCCCCAGTGGTAAAAGGAAAACCGGTTAGTTTATTATTTGTCTTTTCCAATCATAAGCAAGACTAACAAACTATAGAAACAAGCTACAAAGCAAGATGAGGAAGAATTGGAAGCTCTCCTGGCTGGCCTCAATCAAAAAAAAGCAGCTAGAACGATTGAAGCTACTCTAGCTAAAAAACGAAAGCCTATTAATGTACGAGAACCGAGGGTAGGCTTGGGCGATTCAACTCCCATTATGATGCCAACACACAACAAGGAAAATCTTCCAGACGTCAAGAAAGAGGTACCTTCATCCCCACCTGTTGGCGACAATTTTGATAATGATTTGGATTTTGATATGGCTGATTTCGATGAATTGGCCTCGTCACAATTACCTTCCTCGCCAACCAAAGCTCCGAAAATCAAAAAAGAAGAGGAAGACGACTTTATGAATCCTATAAGCTTGCATGGTGGAAAAAGAACCGCTTTGATTAGTAAAAAGTCAATTTCCAAGCCTGAGATGAAAATTCCGTCGTCTCCCCCTCCTGCAAAAGTAGAGGAAGTTCCCGATGCTTCTGAATGGCTTGATGTCAATAGCACCCTTAATTACTCCAGTGGTGCATCTTTTGAAAATGGTCCTAAGACGTCTGTGGATAGTGCCACAGACGAGGAGGGAAATCTGAAATTTTTTTGGACTGATTTCAGAGAGCTCGGAGATTCTCTTGCTCTTTTTGGAAAAGTCAAAGACAGGTCCGATAAATTTGTTAGTGCTTTTATTTTTATTCGCAACTTCAAGCGTGAATTATTCTTTTTACCTCGCAAACACAAAATGATCAATAACGTCGAAACAGATCAAGTGGTAGAAATCGCAGACGTCTACGCTGAGGTTGATAAACTGATGACCAGCATGGGAGTTCAAGAGTTTGCAGCCAGACCTGAGGAACATAAATATTGCTTTGAGCTTCCTGATGTTCCTAGGGAAGCTACTTACCTCAAGGTTTTGTATAATTATAATCGTAAAACTCAGCTTCCTATGGATCAGTCAGGAGTTACATATTCTCGCGTCTTTGGCACAAACACAAATATTTTTGAGCATCTTGTGCTCTCCCGAGAAATAATGGGCCCTTGCTGGTTAGGACTGAAGAATGTTTCATCCATAAACAATGTTTCCTGGTGCAATTTGGAAGCTGAAGTGCCATCCCCTCTGGATATCACACCTATTCCTGAAGCTGATGCTCCACCACCTCCTCCAATGACGCTAATGGCCATTTCATTACGAACAATTATGAATCACAAGCTTAATAAGCAGGAAATTGTGGCCATCAGTGCTCGTGTTTACGCAAATGTTGATCATGATACAACTACCCCAGCAGAGAAGCTTAACTCGATTTTGTTTACACTTACACGACCTACTTCAGGTGTTTTTCCGTTCGGGTTTGAGAAGGAAATCGAGAAGCAGAGCAAGGGGCGAAAAACAATTTCCCTGTTTCGAACGGAAGAGGCACTTCTTGCAGAATTTCTGAATAGAATGCAACATTTTGACCCAGATGTTATCATTGGGCATGCCTTGGAAAATATTCACTTTAATATTCTTGCGCACCGCATTAAGGATAAGCAAATTCAAGGATGGTCCCGACTTGGACGAGCACGACAAAATCAGTGGCCACCTAGTTTTGCAAGGGCAGGTAACTTTTTCGCCCAGCGCCAGCTTGCAGCAGGAAGACTCATGTGCGATATTTCCAACGTATTTGGTAAATCTCTCACTCTCAAATGCAGTTCATGGACATTGACTGAAATGTGTGATATTTATTTGAGCCAAGCCCGATTCGATCAGCCCATTGATTGTAGTTTGTCAACCTGGATTCAGGATGCCCAGGGATTATATCAGTTTATTGCCCATAATGAAGCAGATACACACTTTATTTCTACAATTGCTCTGAAACTTCAAATGCTTGCATTGTCTAAGCAATTGACAACATTAGCAGGTAATTCATGGGCCAGAACGTTGTCTGGTACGCGTGCTGAGCGAAATGAGTATATTTTGTTACATCAGTTTTACAAGCAAGGGTATATTGTTCCTGATAAAGGTGACAATCAAATTGCGAGCAAAAAAAAGGGAGGTCGGGAAGATTTAGAAGAGGACATGGAAGGCGGAAATGAGGTAGGAACTAAAAAGAAAGATAAGTACAAGGGAGGCCTTGTATTTGAACCTGAAAAGGGGCTATATGATCATATTATTCTGGTTATGGACTTTAATAGTTTGTATCCCAGTATTATTCAAGAGTATAACATTTGCTTTACTACAGTGGAGCGAAACTTGAACAACTCTGGGGCAGAGGACGGAGAAGAGCAACCTCCTGAAGTACCTGATAGCAGTATTCCAATGGGTATTTTTCCGAGATTAGTTCAAAACCTAGTACAACGTCGACGAGCTGTGAAAAGTAATATGAAAGATCCCAAGGCAACCGAGGTTCAAAAGGCTCAATGGGATATTAAACAGCAGGCACTCAAACTAACGGCAAATTCTATGTATGGTTGTCTTGGTTATACCAGATCACGATTTTATGCCCGACCGCTGGCGGTGCTCACCACATTCAAGGGTCGAGAGATTTTGACTAATACTAAAGAGTTAGCTGAGTCTAATGGGTTGAAGGTTATTTACGGAGATACTGATTCAGTTATGATCAACACTAATGTGGATAAGTACGAAGAAGCACTGAAAATTGGTAATGACTTTAAACGCCAAGTCAACGAGCGCTACCGTTTGCTAGAGATTGACACTGATAATGTATTCCGACGTATGCTTCTACATGCAAAAAAGAAATACGCAGCAGTCAATATGTCAATGAAGGCTGGAAAGATTGTTACCAGCATTGAAGTAAAAGGTCTTGATATGAGACGTCGTGAGTACTGTGCGCTATCTAAGGAGGCTTCTCAGTATGCACTAAATCAGATTCTTGGAGATAAGCCTTCGGAAGAAGCCTTAGAGCAGATTCATGAGTACCTACGTGATTTGGCGGAAAAAGTACGGGGCAACAATGTTCCTCTTGTCAAGTTAATTATTCGAAATAAGCTTGGAAAGAATCCCAAAGACTATCCCAACGGGCATACAATGCCTCATGTTCAGGTAGCCAAGCGAAGGATAGAAAAGGGAGAGATTGTCAAGGTTGATGATGTTATAGCATACATCATTTCAAATGAAGACGCCGCCACAAAGCATGTTGCAGACCGTGCCTTCACACTGAGCGAATTTAAGGAATCTGGAGACAGACTCAAACCTGATGCTGACTATTACTTGACTAGACAAATATTGCCTCCGTTGGAGCGATTGTGTGCACCTATTGAGGGTACCGATGCGATTCGTCTTGCGGATTGTTTGGGTCTCGATACTGAAAAGTACAAACTGTCCCATATTTCACGCTCAGGGGGAAATGGTGTCGACCGAGAATTTGTCCCATTTCAAAGCACAATTGGTGATGCAGATAGGTTCCGCGATGCCACAAACCTGAAAATCCGGTGTATGTGTGACAGTGTTTTTTCATTCACAGGCATTACAAGCACAAGCGGAAAGAGGGTTACGGCTGAGGGAATCAGATGTGACGAATGCACCCGTACAGTTCCTATGACAACTATAAATTCCCAGCTGGAAGCTCAAATCCGACAGCAGGTTGCATTGTATTATGCTGGATATGCGGTCTGTGATGAGTGTCATGTTCGAACAAGGCAAATTGGGGTTTATGGAAAACGTTGTATCGCCATGGACAGTCATAAGAAACAATGTACTGGAGTGATGTCATACGAATACAGCGATTTGAAAATGTATCACCAGTTGCTATACTATGACAGTCTGTTTGATGTCGACAAGGCCAAAAAGCGGGCTGAGGTAACTCCAGTCAAGGTGAAGAGTGAGAGTCAAGCTGAAGGAGAAGTGGAAGATGCGAGCAAGCTGAGCAGTCACGAGATTATTGCTTTGGCTGAGCAGAATCGACTTCGTTTTGATGTTCCTCGAAAGGTCGTGGAGAAGTATCTATCACGTTGTGGTCGACGATACGTTGACATGCACAATATATTCACTTTTGTATGAAGATGATAATGAGAGCAAGAATAGAAATAAAGAATAATGCGGTGAAGGCTTATGAGTTCCAAATATAAACCAGGTAGTAGTAGTAATAGTATTGTTAATGAGCTTAGGGCTTTGAGCTTATGCGCTCGGTCATTGTACGCGTATACCTTAGGAGGCAGTGACCTACCCGAATGAACTAATAGGATTTCCTCCACCCATCTCTCATCAGAGCGTGGCATAGTAAAACCAAGAGACATAGGTAAGTGACACACTGAGTGACGCTAGCTGGCAAGGCTGAGCAAGCCCTAAAATGGGCTCAAAGGGGAAAAATAACTTTATCTGGCACATTTCACTATGCAGCGTTTAGACGACGCTGCCAACGTGGCTGATACAGGGTTGGGGGAGTCATGTACTGCCGACCTTCTTGTTAGAGAAATAATTATCACTGAGACTGGAGACATAAATATCAAGCAAAATCCAATTCTTCTTCTTTTCTTCAACTATTCTTGTACGACAATAATTTATTTTCTTTCTTTATTTATTTCTTCGTCTTTTCTTTACAATCAATCGTTTATATCATCACCATCATGTATATCCCTTATTCTTTAGACAAGCGTGCCCTTTGCTCTGTTGGAGCTTTAACCAGCGAACTTCTCAGAAGAGATATTGAAGACACAGTAGACTGTAAGTATGAATGGTTGGAATTATTAGGCATTCCTAGCTAATTTATTTCTAGCATTCAAAGGATGGGATTCTTGTATGAATAATACTACGTGCAAATGGGTTGCAATCGTTGGAATCATCATTGCAGCATTAATCGTCCTTTGGCTTCTGGCTGCCGTTATTCGCTGCTGCTGTCTAGGAGTTACGTGTATCCAAGCTCTTTTCTGCTGCTGTAACTGCTGTAACTGCTGTGATAACGGTCGTCGAAGATCTGGAAACGAATCATACCAGGGTGGTCCCTACCCTGCACCAAACATCACAGTGCAAAATCATCATTATCGTCCAAACTCACCTCCTCAATATGCGACAGTCACTGATTTTGAACCCCAACCTAACGTACCACAAAAGACTGGATTCATGGGATCTAATACTGGATACCAAAAGTTGAACGATACCAACAACATGGAGCTCAACTCCATGAACACCGTACCTAGTTATACTACTCATCCTAACGTCAATACAGCATACAATCCTAATCATAGCAATTCCTATGATAACACATACAGTGATTACGACAACTTTCCACAAAACAACTATAATGGAAGCAATACTGGGTACTACAATAATCGGTTCTAAATTAAAATTCCCCTTCAAAAAAAAAAAAAATACAATAAAAAAATTTATACATATCAGTGCATTTATATCTTATGCCTTGATTTCGGTCTATGTTGTTAATATTTATTGGTCATTTTCTTAAGATATTCAAAACTCTCCTTTTATTCTTGGCTTAGGATTGATTCAGACATGAATAGTTACGTTTTTATTCAGTGGAGCAGGCCTTTGGCGAAATACTTTGGATTATCTAAACTGGTTTTATCATATGCGGTTCCATATATATATTCTAATTCTAATACGCAGGTAGTCAATATACCCCTTACATGTAAAACAAGCAAGGCAGCCAGAGTGGTTGAAAACGTAATTCGATTGAGTGGTCTGAAGTTGTTGTAGGCTTTTTGATGGGTATTTCAGGATTTTCAATTGACTTTGAATTGAGCTGGATGGTAATAAATTTTGTACTTTAATTTTGATGTCACTAAAAATAACAGATAAAATTATTTGTGTCTGGGTGTTAGGCATATAGGTCTTATTGGACAATAAATGGGAAAAGTTAATAAAATAATCACGTACTATCTAGATACAAAGGGTAATAACACACAAAACAATTAAATGGCTTGGACTATGGCCAAACCCACCCTCAGCCTTCGAAATGAACCATGACAGTTTGAACAGATAAATTGAACGAAATATATTTATTCAGATGGAAAAAGTTACATATAGACATTATCAAGTAGAAAAATGAACTGGTAATAATATGTTGATACCAGCAAAGTATAGATTTTTATATGGTATAACAGCCTATTGTACCTGAATCAGTTTGAAACTTCTTAACTCTCGATTCAATAGGATTGTTAAGAACTTGCTCTTCCTTCTGATCCTAGACCTTCAACGCAGCGTCAATCCTTTTATTTTTGTTTCACTTAATGGATTTAAGTAAAGTACTCAGAGTCATTGTTGCCTAATTTTTGTCTTCTATATCTACATACATTTCAATAGGATTAAACATTCAAAAAATATGAATGCTTCTTAACCATATTGACTTTACTGGAACCGGTGAGCTTTTTCATTCATGCTGTGTAAACTGGAGTATTATTCTTAGTAAAATATCAATATTTCATAAGAATATTCGATAGTTGTTCCTCTTGAGCTTGCTTCATAATTTGAGCAGTTACTTCAGATTTGCTTGACTTCGGGTCTTCATACGCAGGTACCAAAGTCGTTCTCTTTCTATAACCAGAGTCAGCCACAAAGTATCTGATTATTTGGTTGAAGGAAATACTTCTGTCAAAAATAATCATTATTTAAATTTGATATAAAGATGATCAAAAAGAGACAATAAAATTATGAAGGTTCTTGCCCTATGATTGTTAATTGGCTTTGTGAAGTATATTTAAGAACAAAGCTCACTGAGTTACACACTTTGAGCCTCTTCTTTTCCAGGAATTACCAAGCTCTCTTCTGAAAACATCCAGTTGCTCCAATAGGTGAAATCTAGTTCTACACACTTGCCAAAAGTTAAGTTGCTGTTGACCTCCAATTCAGTTAATTAAGATCATTCTTCTAAAAGGTGCGCATATCCAGCTGTTGGATGCAGTTCCTAAGACCTCAGCTTCGAAAACTTTGGTTGAAGTTTGATCATGAAATTCTTTTAGCGTTATAAAGGGTTCATCTGAAATTTTCTTAGCTGTCTTTCTTATTTTATGATAAAAGGCGGTTTGAATCTTAATGGAATCTGAAGAATGAATTTTCCTTCATTCTATTTCAAAATTGATTATTATTTGGCATGAATAGATAAATCATTAGTAAACTACAATAATGTCTATATAAAATTGAGTCAAACTAGAATGGCATAAATTCAGCTAACTTCTGAACTTCTAGAATTTGATAGTGGTATTGTTTATTTTCGATCCTTGCAGTTCCCAACTATAAAATAAGAAGAATAAAAACATGGATCAAGGAATTAAATTCCTTGGTTAACTATTTTCTCAATGTATCTTCACGATCAGGAGGGGTCTTATATCATGAAAGCGGTAAGATCATGAGAAGTCTAGACAGCCAACTATTAACTGTCATTCAGGACTAGATTTATGGCAATTATTTTTCCAAAATAAAACTTATACTTTGCAAGGGGATGTAGTTTTATATGAGATAGTGATATTATTACAACCAAAGTTTGGATTACAACAAAGACTTGATAGAGTATTTACAAAAGCACAGAAGCACTTTGAACAAGCCTGATACTGGTAGCGATTATAGCAGTAAAATCCCAATCCCAGTGAGTAAATCGAATCACACTTTTGAAAGTCCGCTTCATTGTCCAACACACTGGTCTAGCTAGAAAATGTTTGACTAAAATCAGATTCCATCTTACTGTGAGATACTGCTCACCATTCAGCACAATATCGCTTTTACAGCTCCTACTAAAGATATAATAGGAAATGTAGAACTCAAATGAATAATATTTTCATACTGAAAAGTTTCTCCAAGGCTAAATGCTTTTCATTCTTGTAATATTTTCTAATCATGGGTCCCGAACGTCTTTTGTGACTTGGATAGCGTTATTTGAAGATATAGCATTAGGAAATTAGACTCAAGTCAAAATAAATAAGCCTTCTACAATTCCACATAATTATGATGAGTTTCTATTACCCAATATTTACTAGTTTTAATAAAGTTCATATTTGACTTATGATGTTTAGAAGTATAAAATATAGTTTAAATCCATTCCAAGATGTGAATTTTTTTACTGTATAATATTTGCAATGATTGATGATATAACAATATCATACCGTGCCAAATCTCATTAGCTTTAGTTCCCAAAAATCGTGTATACTTCTGATTCCGTTAAATTGATTCAATATTAAGTCAACCCTTTCACAACTCAGACAATATAGAGCATTTGAATTGAAAAAAAGTATAATTAAAATAAGTCAAATATTCTGAAATAATATATAAGGAAAAGAAATAACCTCTGAAAATGCTTTAACTGTTAATAGAGTACTGAGTGTGAAAATGATGACAGATGTGAATAACCACCATTATATGTTCACTCCCAGAGATTACAGTGAATATAAAAAATTATGAAACCTGCATCAACTTAAATTATACAGATAACTAGCAGGTAAAAATTACAAAAATTATTCTTAATTAGAGTCTCTTGTAAGTTGTCCTTATTCAACCCAATTTTAGAGATATTCTACGTTTCATGTTTAACATAATAGCCAATAGAAATTCAAAAACATATTTTGAATGTGAATGCCTTATTGAAAACACTTTGGTATCGATTCTGGCATATAACGCATCACAACAAAGGACTTCAGCATTTGCCAAAAATCAAGATCAAAAGCTCACACTGCGAATAAATGGTCAATAAATTCTATAAAATTCATCTGAACATTCAACAATTTCAACTTCCTCGTTATAAAACTTGAGTATGCATTATGATCGAGTACTGTAACTAAATTCAGAGCTTAAGAAACCATACTTTCTTTAGCTGGTCTGGCAGTGAGTGTTTCACTCACAATAGTAAATTCATTATCTCAAATAGGATTCAGTAAGTAAATTTGGGTAACATCCAAAAAGAAGGGCTCAACCGGGAATTGAACCCGGGACCTCTCGCAATCGTGCTTAGAAACCCTAAGCGAGAATTATACCACTAAACCATCGAGCCAGCTTCTTCTTCTTCTTCTTCTCAATCAAGATATTCGGCTAAAATTGCCATAATTACATCTTAACAAACTATTGGCTAAGATTGGCTAAACCTTTACATATATTCATTCATTCATTCAATTTCATTAAAAGATTGGCTAAAATGGCGAACGACGACGAACAAGACGTTGCAATGAATATTGAACCTATTGAAGTTGATATTACTGATAACCCTGATAATCCTGACAATCCTGACCACCCGGATGGATTGGAAGTTGATGGTGGCGATGGTGTTGTTGCCACCG
>JAJLWW010000154.1:0-50137 GCA_030570935.1 Geotrichum klebahnii
TAACATAAAATAAAAATAAACGATTACCAAGCACCTTCGAGAATTTCGTATTATTATCACATCGTAGTTTTTCACTACCATAGCCGTGTCGCATGAATTAAAGCTTTCGATTAATCTTTGGAGTCCCGCCTTCCAGTTGAAAGCACAATCAGAAGGTACCACGTAAAAAACCTTTTGCAAGGAAAAAACCCATGGAAAGTAGAATTCAAAAGTTTTGTAATACTTACCTCTTTATTTGGGAAAAATATGTCAAATTTTAGGCAAAAATAGAATTTGAGCTCATATAGCTCAGTGGTAGAGCGTGAGATTGCAAATCTCAAGGTCCCCGGTTCGATACCGGGTGTGAGCTATTACTTTAATTTTTTAATTTGCCTTATTATTTTTGTTATTAATTGCTTGGTGTTATATTTATATTTTTTTTAAATTCCTAACAGAAAAAAAAGAGTATTAACGTAGTTCAGCCATTGAAATTGGAGGCCATTTCCAAGAAGAAAAAAAAAAAAGAGAATGAATAACAAAAAACGTGTTTGCTGAAACTGCCGTTGTCATTTGGGTTAGAACGAATTGAACTCGGCTTATGTCGAGATGGTTTTTGTTTGTTTTTTCCCCTTTGTTGTAACAAATTTCCATAACGAGACATGAAATACAAAATTTCTACAGTAGTACCAATACTACATGGCCATAATATAGGTAATGATATCATGCTCAAGTTTTATTTCATTTGCCGCAAATTGCAATTACGAAAATATCAGTTATGTGAATAATGAACAAATAGAGAGGTGTCGTACTGTTTACTAGTGGGATATAACGCTTGGCTATTCGAATTTCGTATTTCGGTATTAATTATATTAAGTTGTCGTTGGTGGTGGAGGTTTTTGTAGGTCATGGTGGGTGCTCAATTGCGTGGTTTTTCGTTTATTGTTTTGGAAGAGGATAGAAGGTGGCTGTCATGGTGCGTGTTGTCAGCTGCTCGGAGCCTGCCGTTTAGTAACAGAATATTACTCAAAGTTGAACTGTTACGAGGACAAAAGAAATAATAAGAATAATAATATTGGTTAAAGGTCTGTTCGGTCTGGTGTTTGGACTGGATTATTCAATAGTAATAAGATTTTTTTTTTCACGTCAGTTCTCAACAAACTCTCATCCTCCAAATGCTAAGCCTTTTGATGTTAGATGTATTTTCATGTTTATTTTTAAATCGCCACAGACCTGAATTATTAAACTGGTCAACTTTTTATAAACTTTTGTGAACTCGTACGTATAAGCCTGTTTGGTAAATTTTTCAAAGCCCCTACAAAGCCTCCTCTGTAAGCCCCTCCCCCATAATAATTTCAAGTAATTATTTTTGGATTTGTTTCGGTCTCTTAACTTATTTTCTTTGTATTATGACGTATCGTAACAATTAGTAAATAATGCAAAGACATATAAATACGCTCAAAGTTTCCTCATTTTTTTTCTACCTCTTTCTTCTCCTCTTCTTTTCTTTCATATTATAAATATTTCATCTTTTTTCAATTGTTTATATTTTCATCAACTACAACCTCCAAGATCTGTCTAAACCTCCAACGCCATACACCGAACCCCAAGCAAAACATCCATTATTTATACATATCAACAATTCACAATGGTCAACTTTAGAAACGTTCTCATCACTTCCGTCGCCGTCTGTGCTGTATCTGCCCAGAGCACCACTGGCGATGTAGGCGATGCCCTTGGAGGCTTGTTCTCTCAAATCGGAGGTATTTTCGAAACCGTTGTTGGCGGTGCCGTTAGTGCCGGCGAGTCTGCCATTGGCAATGCCTTTGGTCAAGCCAAGACCGCTGCTCAAAACGCTGTTGAATCTGCTCAATCCGCTGTATTGTCAGGTCAATTGGCTGGAAAGACTCTTGAATCAAGAGCTTCTGCCGCTATTCAAAGCGCCCTTTCAAATGGTGATTCTGCATTGCAAGCTGCTATTTCATCTGCCTCATCATTATATGGAGATGGTAAGAGTGTCGCCCCTAGCGTATCAAGCAGAATTGATAGCTTACTGAGTGATGGTGTTAGCAGAGCTGTAAGCAACATCAACGTTGCGGCTGTCATTGCGTCAACCGCTGCTGGTGTCACTGGTTCTGGTTCTCAAACTGCCTCAGCTTCAGGATCCTTTTCTACTTTCTTCAGCAGTATTTCTGGTGTTACTCAATCTGCCGCTTCCTCTTCCTCGGCCGCAGGTAACGGTGCTACTGCCTTGACTCAAAGTGGCAACATTTACTTGATGGCTGCCACTTTCTCAGCTCTATTTGCTACTGTTGCCTTGACTTTGTAAGAAGTAAAGCTAGGAGCCTAATAGAAACGAATGACATGTTCATTATTTAATGAATTCCATATTGAACAGAAAAAAAAACATATCCATGAGAAAAGATTTATCTTGTAGATGCCAATTTTGTAATCTTTGTCTTTGGAGCCAAGAGTCTATCATTGACCATATCTCTAGCATTGTTACTGTAGTTGAAGTCTTGGCTCCCATATCCAAAGTAGAAGCTGTTTGTAAGTTTACTATTTTGATTTTTCAAAGAACTGGCTGGTACCTAGTCGGTTCAACTAATTCCGATCTTGTGAACAAGAAGGTGTACAACAAAACTTATAATTGTAGAGTAGTTGGTCTATTAATATTTCTAAAAGACTGGACTCTCCGAACAAAATAGTAAACCTATAAAACCGAGGAAATCAATTCATCAAGAATCAACTGTTGTTTTGGGGCTAATCCTTTCATTGTTAGTTTTGTACCCTGTAAGTAGAAACCTGATTTTAAGTTTTGTACTCTGTAAGTAGAAACCTGATTTTAAGTTTTTTTGTATATGAGGGAAATTTAATTTCATTTTCCCCATACTAAAATTGTGTTTGCTAACAAGCTACACACATAATTATAAAGGTCCATTCTATCAAAGCATGAAAAATTAAACAAGCTGGCGATATTGTGGGTTTGATTTCCTCAGTACGGAATAGCGCTCTATTCAGATTTCATGAGGGGTTTATACCTCCGTAGGTTGATTTGTTTTTACCCTTGGAACATTGTTTTTAACGCGGAACCTTCGAGCCAGAGAAAGAAAAAAAAAAAATAAGAGACTTTGAAGGCGGGACTACCATGATAAAAGCGGTAACTAGCAGTAGGAACACGGCGATTTCAGTTAAATACACGAACAGTACACGAACATTTTCCTTTGAACACAAGTAAATGTCCAGTTGAATAAATGAATGAATAGTAAAAAAAAAAAAAACGTGAAATTCTACCATCCATGTATTATTAGCAATAAAATGAAAAGAGAAGAGGATAAAACTTCACTCTAGTCTTTGATTTTCTAATCTTCTCTTTTATTTTTCTGTTATTTTTTAGTTTTTTAAAAAAAAAAGTCTGTTTTATAGTTAATGGTCATGGTAATGCTTCTTCATACGCAGATCCTTGTTCCATGGTGCTTTTCTGTGCGCAGATCCTCATGATCTTGAGGAGGGGGTATGGTGCCGTAGAGATGAAGGTAGAATAAAATTCCAAGGATGAAGTCAAATATGAAAGATAGAGAGAGAGAATTAAAGGAACCAAGTGTTATAGAGAAAGAGGAGAAGCCTTGATTTAATATTCGCTAAGCTACCATGTCGATTTAAATTATGTTTAAATTATTCGCCAAACATTGAAATTTCACTCTTATTTTTTATTACAATTTTATGTTGAATATTATAGATAAATCAAATAAAATATATATATTATATTTATATAATATATTTATATGTAATAATCAATCTTCCCCTTTTTTTTTATATTTTTTTATCCATCACCCTGGTTGTTGGTTTGAATAATTCGATTTCAGGAGAAGGTTTTTGGAATCAAAAAAATCAAATCCAATAACAGCAACTAGAAAACTTGATTCGAATTCAAAACAAAAAAGTGAACAAGTTTGAAATGGCAAGAGTTGGAGTTATATAAAGTTGCTTAGAGATTTAACCGATAGAAATTACATACATGTATCTATATAGCCTAGCCATGGTAATACCAAAGTTGAAAAGTTGATTCATATCCAACTTTTTTTTTTTTTTCGCTCTCAGGATAACTTGCCATATCATCTGGAATAGAACCTTGAGAACAGAGAACAGATAACAGCCAGCCATAAACAGCAACCATTATTGTAGATTCAAATTATAATCAACGATATATAGCATATGGACTTGGTTTATTTTATCATGTTATTGGAGTCAGGACAAGCTTTTATGGGCGTGTATCATTATGACTTGTACGTTTAAAAGGTTCCATACTTTAGAAATTTTAAATCAAGACTTGTCTTGGAAAACTCAACACAGAAAAACAAAACATCGGTAAACTCTCTAAACAGACGACGATGACTGGGTGAACTATCGTCGTTTTTTTTTTTATTATATTTACCTCATCTCCATTCTCATTCTCACCACTTATTAGATACTTAATTTGTCTTTTTGTCGAATATTAGGATCAAAAGGTGTTTTATTTTTCATTAGTACCCCGTTTATGTCTACGGCATTTCTTTCTTTCATTCCAAAGCAGAACATTAACTGTTACTTATTTATTTATTAGAAATTTATTTATTGGGTATGGGTGTGTGTGTGTGTTGTATCTTGGTTGGTAGTACATGGTTTCAGTTTTAATGGTGCATTGTGTTAGATATACCATGATCTCTTTGATTCTTTTGGTATTGTATTCCATTATATTATTTAAATTATTTTCTAGTTATTGGTTATTTCTACTACAATAAGATCATCTTACCATTTTGACTTCGTTTATCTGAAACCTGTTAATCCATTTTTTATATACAAAATCCATTTGGGATCCTACTTTTACATCTCAAAATGGATGTTGATTCTGGAGATGATGATATATTGGAATGGTAATAATGTAAGCATTATGGATCTTTGGTCCATTTTCAAATTCTCCACATGGCATATACTGTATATAATAATGTATATCAGATATATAATAAATATAATATAGACAACTATTTGTTGGTCCGCTTACACATCATACATTTTCACATTACATGTATCTTTTTCAACTTCCTCTCTCTCTCCACTAACTGACCGCTATGGATTCCTAAATCGATGTAGTCTAAGATTTCAGTGGGGGCGGGAGGAAGAGGAATATACTGTTGGTGGTGGTGGTTGCGTAGTTTGTTCTTGTGATATGTACATACGTTTGTATATTCTAAACCTTTTTTTTATTATTTTTTATTATTTTTTATTATTTTTTATTATTTTTTAATTATTTTTATTATTATTGTTGTTTCATTATAGATACTTGTCAGCATTGTTGGTGGTTGGATGGGTAGTGTGGGTGGTGGCTGTATGAGCCGCGCAGTAATAGTGGTGATTGAAAAATTAGGGGGTCAAAGTGATGGATGATGAGATTATAATGCTGTGTCAGTAATGATATTGAGCCTACCAGTCTTTGAAAAAAAACCACAAAATAAGTATTGAACTGAAATATTTCAGTATCTCATATTATTATATTAAGCTTATTTTAATTGCCATGCTGTACCAAATGGTTATTTTATTTTGTTTTATATTTTTTTTCTTTGAAATTTATTATAACACTCACACGGAAATTTTCCAGACTTGCATTTTAGCGTGAACTTTCTGGGTAGCGAATAATTAGTCGATTTTGATCTTTGATAGGAAGGTATTGATAAACCTCAAGGAGAGGATTTTCACTATAATTATTAAATACTATTATTTTTCAGTTGAAACTTTTATCTTTCAGTACACACTGATTAAAAGCAAATGAATAGTACTCTCTTTTTTTATTATTATTTATGAAATATTCTCTTTGGTTCATGGTGAAGGATTAAAATAAGGAAATAAAAAATTATTATTTCGCTTCTCGTGATAGATAATTATGTCTCATATAAATACACAATGGGGGGTTGACTGATTTCACGCATTACGATGGAAAAATACTCGATACAAATTGTCCAAGAAATTGTTTTTGTCGATTGATAATAATAATTATAATAATTATAATAACATCAATAATAACATCAAATGATATTGCATTTGAATGAGAACAAACTTTCTCTAACAGGTCAGTGTGCATGCCCGTTTTCCTACCAGTTCATGGATAACCTAGAGTAGATGTACATTTATATTTACATACATTTAACTATTCTGGTATTTCACCATATGTATAAACGCATATAATCGCATCTCGCTCATAACTTTACCAGGCCTTTCTTCCACCTTGTAAATCTCTTATCATGATTGTTTCTTGCTTAAACTTTAGCTTTAGCTTCAGCGGATGGGATTGGTTTTGTAGATACATTTAAATATTCTACACATGACACTAATAATAATGAATGTATATACTGTACATACATATATATATATTTTTAGCTCTTTCTATTTATAAGGATTTACAACATTCTATCCACGTCCATGGAAACTTCCTTAGTGGTGGATTTTAATAAAAACACAGTTGGTTCATGGCCTCCACGATACAAGTTTGACTTCTAGAGTCCAGCGACCATCCACCCTCCACTGGCAGTACGGGTTTGCATGAATGTATATTTAGTTGATTTGAGCTGTCAGCCTTTATAGAAACCTACTAGCCATGAGGTGATATAAATGAGTATTAGGGGGGGTGGTTGAAATTGTTCAGATTTTATGGCTAACATTAGGAGGAGGTTACTAAACTCCCTTTTAAAAAGCCAGTCATGAAATTTCCTAGTGCTACATGCTATTATTCGGTTTTCTTCTTCGCATTTACATTTCAAAATAAGATCATGATCGTGTTTAGATCTTATTCAAAGTGTTTTCATATCAAACCGACGGTCTTATTGAATAAATAATTATGATGATGATGGCCCTACACTAAATCCCATACTCACCTTACAAAGATTTCATTTGATTTCATTTGATTTCATTTGATTTCGTTTAGGTCTTTGTAAATTCTTCTTCACCTTCAGCCCCCAGAAACCTACATCCAAAAGGCGGATTTCACAGAAACCATCAGTATTTCCAAATTTCCAAGCTTTCTTTCACCATAAACACCAACGAATCTAGCAGAATTTAGCATCAGTTATGTAAAGAATCTTGAAGTTTAATATATTCCAAGAAAACCCTTTTATATTAATTTTTTATTATTACCAGTAACAAAAACAAGGTTAGTGTTCAATCTGGTTATGGTTATGGTTATACTAGGCTTTGGTTTATTATTATTATTAGGTTTATTATGAGTTTTTAGGTTTGGTTTTTCTTTGTTCTAATTTTTTTAACGTAGTGGTTCAAACAAACTTTAATAGACTCCGAGTAATAAAATGGGGTTATTAGATATAAGTCCCAAGCCTAAATGATGAAATAGAAAAGCGTTGCCTTTAGAAGCCATTTCATGATGAATATTTTGGAAAGTGTGGGTATATTTATTATTTCAATTGCTGGTGGTTACTGAAATATAATGGGCCTGTGGAGATGGTTGGTTTGCTTGCTTGGTGGAATAGTTGGCTGGCTTATTCTCAGGTGGCTAGAAAGCCAGACCTAACATTAAGGATTTACATCACCTTTGCCTTGAAAGCATCAACTATAATTACAAAAAAAAACTAAAAAACTAAAAATTTAAAATCCAAAATGTACAAAAAAAATCCTCCCAATAAATGAAGTTTGCTAAACCGCATGTCACACAGAGAAAACAAAAACACATTAAGCAAAGGACCCAAACAAGAGAGTCAAAGTTTCAATATCAATGTATCTATAAAATATATATAAATATATTAAATGTCAAATCTTTGGGATACTAAAAGGATTATAAACTAAAATAAATAAAAAAGCTCTCAATTCATCGTCATTGAAAATGTCAATTCAATTTAAATTAATTCAACTTTGCAAGTATTTATTGTTAGTTTCTTGGTACCAGAATATTTACATACAGTTAGGCCAAAATATTTTGTATATTTTTATTCCAAGCATCAATATCGTAAATTCCAATTCCACGAAATTAATTTACTTTTCCAAGACTCATAACTTAGAACTAAGACCTTTATATTTATCTCCAATCTGTAATTAAATAGGCACACATACACACACATGCGTACGTGCGTACCTCAGGTGAAGCCAATTACCATACTAATTAGCCTCTACGACTTTCTGTCCTAGCAAATCAATCAAGATGGCGGTTTTTCTTCTTCTTGGTATTGTGTTTTAGTATTATTAAACTAGAATATAACGACACTTTTATGAAATAGGTCGAAACTGCTATACTTTGCACTGCCTCTGGGTTGATTCATCTGAATAATGAATTATCAATGTGAGTAATACGGGGATTGATTTCAAATGAATTTAGAGGGTGTTAGAAGATGAAATTCATGGGGAATAAATAGAAAGATAAATGCAAGTTAGTATATCATCATAATCGTCATTGTTATCATGACCTTTATTGTTATCATCAATAAAAGATATTTTATATCAATAATACAAAGAATAAAGGCATCATAAACCAAATCGCATTCATCTCCTGTTAATAACAAGAATCTATACAAATATAAGCATACAGTGTATATATCCAAATAGTTCTAGAACTATGGATCTCAATTGCTTACTTTAAAATAACAGAAATCTGGGGTGACTTGGGAATTATTATTTTACCATCTAGTTATCATTATTATTACTATCCTCATCGTCAGTCATCTTGACCCACGACTAATTCATTTAAACATTACAACAATTGGTCTAATTCAAATTGAAGTTGGTATATGCTTTTTATTTTATTTTATTTATTATTATATACATATTATATTTTATTTACTTCTCCCTTGGATATAAAAATAATTAAAAAGAGATGGATATCATGTTTTCTTGCTAGTAGGTATTGCAATCAAGCAACCTAAACACGAAAATATTTTTGTGATATACAAAACCTGCTCCCAACTCATCGTAGTACACCAAACTCTGATAATAATTTTTTTTAGAGCAATTAAGCATACATGGTTATACATACTAAAGTGCTTAGTTAGCTTCCATCAGTAGTAACAAAGAAATATCCGTAAAACTTCTCTATGACATTACTTATTCAAATGCGCTAAATAGTAATAGTGTTTGTGTCGATCATTTAGTCCAGATTAACTAGATTTTTTTTTTTTTTTTTTTCAAATTTTTTTTTTTTCTTTTTGCTGCACCAGTATGTAACTACCCAACATTTTGACACTATACCACCATGAATATATCCCCATGTATTGGAACCATGGAGATCCCATGAATTGAAGCCAATATTTAATTGCTATATACTTATATCAATGATACATGTAATGTATAAAGTATGATGATATAATGCAAAAAGTTACGACACCAGCAGGACTCGAACCTGCGCGGGAAAATCCCAAGAGATTTCTAATCTCTCGCCTTAACCGCTCGGCCATAGTGCCCAAATTTCTGAAAATAAGCAAAATCTGTGCTACCTAAAGTAACTGATAATCACTCTGATTTTGTGTGCAAATTCCTGAAAATGATGCCTAAATGGAATTTCCTTAATAAAAATTTATTTTTATTTACAGCAGTAGCATTATAATGAAAGTTTATGAATGTTTTTGTTCCAATTGTTGTTATTGTTGATGTTGTTTATTCATCTATTTATTGTTATTTATTTTTTATAGTACATTTCTTAGTTCAGAGTTGCTAGTCAAAAATTTAATACTGAAACACAAAACCGACTTGTCCTACACCTGTAGTACACCACCACCGCCAACCACCGAATATATATCTATATAAATACCTGATGATTCTATATAAATCCGAGTCAAAATCCAAGCCACTTCTAAAAGTCAAGAACGCCTTTAAACACCGAGAGTCATTCATGAGAAATTTGTAAAAAATATTCATGCAGAGGTATTTTTCGGGCTTAAATTGAGGTATACATGAACAACTTGGTGAAAAGCCAAATCTTACTGAACTTTTTTGAAATTGACGGAGTCTAATAGCCATTGAGCTGAAGATCGTTAAGCAATGCTTTTTATTTTTATATAATTGTTATTTCTTTTCTTATCTTTGTTAGTTGACTCGGTAATAAATAAATTGGGGTGTTTTTACTCCTATAAAATAAAAAATAATAATGCAAAGATGCGTATTGTCGGGGGAGGAGGGAGGGCAGTTTGAATCAGATTGATGAGATATATTCATGTAAATGTACGTGGGGTGTATACAGATGTCTTGATTGATTGTTTTCTTTTAATGTTTTAGTTCTTTAGATCTTGTCTTTATTTAAATTTGACAGTATATTGGATGTATATTGGATGTATATTGGGCCTTATAATCGATCTCATCTTATTCACAGAGACTCTCCGATGACATTGGATAGTTGAAAGACGGAGCTATTTAGTAGTTTAATCCATAGCATCGTTGGATTTTGGCATTGTGATATTCTTGGTTCTTGTGTTCTGGTATTATGGTATTATGGTATTATGGCATCATCATCAATGTGAATAATAAAAACAAATCAAAATAATAAATTTTATACATGTAAAACCTGAGTGATCTGTTAGTAACATTAACTAAAGCATAAAATGGTCATTACATGGCGGCGGGAAGTTATTTATTACTCTATTCACTGATGTTTTTTCTTTTTTTTTGTCTTTTTTTATTTATTTATTTTTTTTTTTAGTGCTACCGTTTTGAAGTATGCTGCTGCTGGCTGACATAAAAAGATATTTATGTGGAATCTAACATTCAAGTTCATCAGGTTCACCACTTCTCTTCCTTCAAGCCCACGAAATGTCTCAGGAAAGTCTACAAAGTAGGCTGGCTGTGAATTCAGAGGCACCATACCATACTATCTGAATCATGCATATATCCACAATGCCCACAATCACTATCATCATCTATCATTGAACATGAATAGAAGAAAAACAAACAAACACAGTACTGCTCAACCCAACCTCTTGATGGCTCCAACATCCACCTCCATCATGCCCGTGAGCCACTAATGATCTATATATATATATATATACAGGCTATATCTATATTTACATATATTTACATATATTTACACCATGTTTACACTACCATTTAAATGGAACATGCACCATGTCTTTGAAAGTCTGTATTGAATGATGTTATACTCACCAGTCTCCAGACATAGAGAAGCTTCAAACATACCATCAAACAGCTGAACAATCAATCAATAAATAGTATTATAGTCAAACAGGCAATTCGAAACCTTCAAACAATGTTTTCCCCCAAAGCAAACAAACAAACAACACAAAACAAAAAAAAAACTACATTTATGGACTTGAACTGTACTCATACTCCACACCTTGAACTCCCTAAACGCGGTTAAATGACAGTACAAACTCGTACAATCACTATAAGTAACAAATTTTAAAAACCACTCCCCATTAGATAAAAAATTTGAAGTCAGACTTGTTAAAAAAGATGATCACCAAATCTCGTTTTTTATTTATTTATTTATTTTTATTTTTGTGTTTTAATATTGCACTTTTATTATTATTTTTACTCTCCAGAAGCTCAATTGTGACACAGACCTGCACACATGAAATGGGCATATTAACCACTTCTGAAAGACTACAATAGTGACAAAACCAGTATAATCAACTTTCTGCTTCTGCTGCTGCCTCTTCATCTTGTTCTTCCTCTTCTTCTAGTTCCTTTACGTCTTTCCCGAGTGAATAATACGACGCCCAGAAGACCATCCACTTCCACTTCAATTCACCACCACCACCACACCCGTTGAAATCCATGTAGTTTACAGTTGCAGTGCAGTGAAAGTCAACAAATGTCTGCGATTGTCTGGAATTGTCTTTGCTTGTTTCAAGATTTGCAAAGATTTGCACTAAGATTTATGTGATGAATATCTTTAAAGATTTACTCAAGATTTCAATATAAGAAAAAAACAATATAATTTACAATAAAAAAAATTAAAAGATTTATCTAAATTTTTATTTTAATTTTTTAATTTTTTTAATTTTTTAATTTTTTTAATTTTTTTTTTTTATTCTCTTAAAACTTTCTTTTATATTTCAAGTGGATTCTATAACCTGCGGCTATGGTCTAACCCCTGAAGGTCACTTTTTATTTCTCTCTTTCTCTCTGTTATTTTATATTATACTGTTTATTATTTATTGAAACATTTCTTTTTCTGATTGATTTATGTTTCTTTTCTTTTTAGTATGCGTTTTGTTTCTTTTCTTTTTCACTAATTTTTTTTTCTTCTTACTGCAGATTGTCACAGAGCCAATGTTGTGCAATCTTTTTGCACTCGTAATTTAAACATCCATCCATCGTCCATCATCTCATAGTAGCAGGCAGAAGCAGCAGCAGTAACAGTAGCTGCAAAAGCAGCCAATAACCAGCATCTAACAGCCATTTTTAATTCCATGCTTTACAGCAGTTGATCCATATATGAGGAACACAACCCAAAGTCACTAATCATAATAATAATAATAATAATAATACAAATAATAACTAAAATAATAGGGAATTAAGTTATTTTACTATTGATTTTCATTTGTTTTTTTTCCTTTTCATCTATTTATTTTATTTATTTTTTATTAATTAATCAATTTATTTTTTATTTCGTTCCTTCTTATTCATATATAAACCATCCTTCCTCTCTCCGTCTGTTGGATTTGATTTTTTTTTTTTTCTACCTTCATTTACTTCCATTAAAATAATTCTCACTCTCTTCACTTCCTCTTTATTTCACTCTCATTGCATCTTTATTATCATTATCATCATCATCATTTTCATGTTCTTCTTTGCTTCTCATTTGTTGTATTAATTGCACTCCCTCACTCACTAATCGTCATTCCGGTACACCCTCGCTTTATTTTGTTGTTGCTGCCGTCTTTTCCTACAATACTATACAACAGATTGTACTTATTGGTTTCTGTGAATCCCTCAAATCTTCCTCTTCGCTTCTTTGGAAAATAATAATTGGAAACCCAGATTTGTTCTCCTCCCCAAATTTAAACTTCTGTATTTGAACAACGCTCATACCACCCTCAAAAACTTCTTTGTTCACGACTATAAGTTGCGGAACTTACATATAAAAAATGGCATTGACAAAATTCACAAAACGCCTGTCGTCATCGCAGACTTCGTTTTCACCAGCAACAACTCCTGCTGCTCCACACCAAGCATTCTTCTCACAGGCGGAATCAACATCAACCCATACCATGGATTCCACGCTTCCTACCCACACCCAACTAAATTCGGCTACTGCAGCAGCCTCTTTTGATTTTGACCTTACCCAACCACAAGAATCCAGGCAGCAGCAGCCAGATTCATCTAATTTTACCTCGAGTTCAAGAAGCAGCGATGTAAGCAGTCTCCATGACAACAGCACAACCAATATTACTACTCCAAAATCGGCAGTCGGAACCAACGCTTCTTTTTTACGCCGACCTCGAAGTACCTTGAAAAAGAACAATTCTTCACATTCTCTCACTTCAAAACTGAGAAGGAGATCCTCCTCTTCTTCTGCTCAAACTCAGATTTCTGTACCTCAACCTGTACCCGAACTTCCTCCGTTAGAAGTTCCAGAGCACTACCAAGACCTCACTCATTTATTTGATTTCTCTCAGTCAGACAAAATGGATTCTTTCAATTCAACACCAATTGAGCCTGTTCCACAACCTACTCAGGAAGTTCCCAAGCATATCCCAGCTTCCAACAGCCAACTTCCTCCTCTGAATACTAGTACTGCAATCACCGATCCCATCCAAGAACAACCTGAATACGAGTATTATGATTTGGACTATTCCAGTTTGAGCAATGAAAATGCGAGCATTAAACCAAATACCATATATCCTGTCTCCAAACCGAGCTCGTCAATAAATGAATCCTTTCAGAGTTTGCAACGACCGCCTAATTCTGCTCTTTCTTCCTCTCAATCCTCCTTCTCTCCAGTCTCTCAACAAAATAGCACTTTTTCCAATACTTCCTTGTCATCCACGCATAGCGTAGCCAAAACTCATGCTCCTCGACCCGTCTCTACCGAAAAACAAGGATTAACTTCTAAAGTCCGCAGCATGTTCCCTGGTTTTAGTCTCAAGTCTTCCAACAGGTCTTCAAGTGCTCTACTTGAAGAGACTTCTTCAAACGTTCCTACTTCCTTTGTTGGGAACACAATGGAAGAAAATGTTCCCACTCAAGAACGTTTGTCTTTCACAAACAAAAAACCAATTCCTCATTTTACTGAAATCGATCTTGGTCCCACGTATAAAGCACAAGTTGTTCCCGTCCGCAACAACTCTAAATCATCATCAATTTCCATTGTTAAACCCTCTCCCGTTGTTGGTTCATCTTCCCCCACTTTCAGCAAGTACGACGGCAAGAACGAGTCTGAAAATGTCTCGTATGACACTTCTGAGACACTGCATTTCGTACCCAATCTAAGACCTACTATTGACAATGTTGGATCTCGTCTCAGATCCCTGGGTGTTCCATCTCCTGCCAATCTCGTGATGACAAAAAGTCAATATGAGAAGTATCTCCAGACTAAGACCAAGTCAGGAGGAATAAAGGAGATTGGAATTGAAGAGGAGGAGAATGAAGAAGATGACGAAGAAGATGAGGACGAGGATGATGAAGAGGATAGTGATGACGAGAATGCTGTTCACGCTCGTCGCGTTTTTGCCGAAGACGAAGCCAAGAAGCAGGATTTACGTATGCGTATGAGACAGGATGCTCACCTTTCTGTTTACCGTCAAAAAATGACCAAGCTTACTGGCTCTCAAATTGGCCTTCTCAATAGCTCCTCGTTTCAACGTGAATCGGTTCACTCTTCAGATGAGTCAGATTCTGAGGAAGACTATGATGATGTTCCTTTGGGTATTCTTAAAGCTCATGGCTTTCCTAATCATAACCGTCTCAAGCCAATGCGATCCCAGCCCAATCTTCTCACCTCCAATGACGAAACACCTCTACAACTCCCAGGTCTGCTTTACACCAGCAAAGGAGACGACATGTCCATTCGTTCGTTTCAATCTGCTGGCGCTGCTCAAAGTCCCATCACTCCTACCTGCCATGTTCCTGAAGAAGGTTATCTTGCAATGCGCAATCAATCGACAACTAATATTCCTGGATTCAATGCCAGTGTACCAATGAACAGAGGACTTGTTGGAGAAATTGCCAAGGGTGAGGAGGCCAAGATTCGCCGTAAGTCTATTATGAACACGATTGCTGCCCAGCGCACAGCTAGTATCTCGTCTGAGACTGATTCTGCGTACAACAATCCAACTACTTCAAAATCGAGTGACCTTCAGGCACAACTTCAGCAAATGATGCACATGCAATCTCAAATCCTCTTTAAAATGGCCAGCACTACCCAACTGGTTCCTAGTTCGACAACTCCCATGCCTGCTGCTAACAAGGCCAACTGGAGTAGCTTTGATGCTTCTCATCAGCTCTCTCGTGGTGGCGCTCCTTCCATTCGATCTGCTGCTAATTCCGAAATCAGTTTGCCTCATCGATTCAGTAGGCCAGTTCATGTATCACGTAACAGCATAGAATCGCTAAAGGAATTAGAGCCCAGAAACAGTGCGATGTACAAGTTCTCTCAATCGCAAGCGGGCTCTCAGGTTTTACCAGCCAGATCGTCCTCCGTTCTTGTAGGCGGTGTTGATGAAGATGGTTCGGAACACAGTTCAGATGACGAGGAAGAAAATGAAGCAGGCTGGAAGGAAATGGAAAAAAGACGACAACAATTGCGTCAATTGTGGAAAAACCAACCCGCGATGGTCTCATAAAAGCTATGAAACCTCCCGCTAAATGTAATTTATTTAATATTTATTTTAATTTCTTCATGCTTTGTATACTTTATTTGATTTTTATTTCAACTCTTATGAATGGTTTTTTTCTTGCTTGAATTTTGATGAATTTTTATTTATTTTATTTTGTAACTACTGGTGATGGCAGGTGTTGGCTCATCAGATGAGAGTAGTAAACGTAAAACTGAACAAACCCCAAACCATACTTCCCAGATAAGTCGAAGCAATTCAATATTTGTCTTTTAACCATAGCATGTTACGTTTTTTATTTTTTTATTTTTATTTTTAATTCTATTTTTGTTTTAAATTTTTTTCCTTCCACGAGAGATAATACTTAATATCGAACCAAACAATTAACATAGCTTGTACAAAGTCATGGCCACACTGGGAAGTTCAGTCTTAAAGCTAAAATCTTCATCACCACGTCTCCAGACTTGGTTGTCTCATCAATGGGTAGTTAGCGCTGGAGCTTTATCACTTCAAACTCCTATCTCATCATCAATACGGCCTCTGCTAATCGATTTCTCAAACAATAACTGCCAGAACCAACAACGGCTACGCTCGTTCTCAAGTACAACTCGTTGTTTTGAGTACCGGCCTCAGTATCAACGGTACCCCAGCAATGGCAATGGTCATGGCAATGGCTCTGAAGGACCTGCAATGCTACATCTTTCAAATCAACCACCGCCATTCCGAAGAATAAAAAGAGCAAGTAAATCACTACGGGTTTCAATTTTAGTCTTGCTAGGCACTTCGGTACTTTTAGTGTCTTTCATTGGATATGAAACAATGGTGAATGGGGTGCCTGTTTATCTCCCTGTTTATATTTTGCCATGGTCTCGTAAAGCCTTACCGGGAGAGCTTGCTCCTGACACTCGGCAAGTCTGTAGTTCTGACAATAACTCCAAGGATGACAATAATAAAGAGACGGCTGAAGAAATATTAAAGGCGGCTGTTTTGAAACAACTTTCAGCACGGGTGGCTGTTGATGAGACAATAGGAAGTGTACTAGGAGTTCCTTGCAAACTAGAACAGACCTGTGATCTCGATCCAACTACCAACACCAGCAATTACAAAATAGATTCAATTGATGTTACAATTAATGCCCCGGGACCTGCTTTGGTGTGCCTTAAAATATATCCGTTATCATCGCCGACTTCTACCCCTACTAATTTAGATCCCGAACAAAGTTATTTAGAGAAACTAGGACTTGGATTTACAAACGTTCCAAAGTTAGGGTATAAGCAAGTGGCACGTTCACTTTTATGGTGGCTAGCAGGCCCATCACCCCGGAATTCAGCAACATCATCGTCTGAGACCAAGCTTCACATTGGTAGCGATGCCAGTAACTCAAAAGATGTGGCTACAGGTACGATAAGACCAAGAAAGAAAGGTGAGAGCTGGTGGTGGTGGGATATAGATGAGCAAGAGATAGTCATAACCGGTTCAGTTATTATTCATGGGCCTGGACCTAATTGTCATAGTCATCCGAACCGGCATACTCACCAGAATGATCATGAACATGACAAAATTGAAACAGGCTCAATTCAACTAACCTCAAATCTCTTTAACCAGGACAACCTTGAATCATCATTATCATCCTTACAAAGACAAGGCAAATCTGGGAAACTAACATTTGTGGCTGTCAAAAGTTTTGGTTGTAATGAATTTGGACTAAGGTTTAGAAAGACAGTTCTAACTTATACTGATGACTTTGGCAGAGAGATTGAGCAACGCCTATGGTGAACGTTGACTTTATATAAATTTATATATAAATTTATATGTCTATGTATATATGCTTTGTATACATATGCTTGTACATAAAAATATAATTTAGTTTTCTTTTAAAAATATTTGATTACATTTAATGTCAAAGGCACATGTATTAGAATGGAAAATATCCTTCAAGTTAATTAGAATTTTGAAGGTGCCTTAGTACTAACAAGTTATGATGTGCTATTCTCATGATTATCTTTTCATTCAATCGCTTGTAATTAAAATGTTCTCCTAGACTCTTTTTTATTATTTATTTTATTATCTTTGAGAGTAAATTATCCCAAACCGACGCTCAATGTGGGTTATCTTAAGTTTGGATTAAAAAGCTTCATCTATTTTGTTTTAATAAGAGTGATAACAAGAGATCATGTTTATCAATTAGATATGTCGTGATGTTAATTGATTATTAGCACTCAACATATATTGAATTTCACCTGACGAGATATGAATTTACTGTATGTTGGTATAATCTTCCGTAAATATATATATTGGAGATTTAAAAAATGACTTTGCAATTGCCATATGTAAATCATTTTTTTCTTCTTTATACTTTGATGCTTCTTTTTTGAATTTCATTTGATGTAGGCATATGGTCACATTGTGTACATGGTACAATTATTGTTTCTTTCAAGTCATTCTATATCTGTGATATAGTCTTTAATTAATCTTATATAGTTTTATTATAGGAGGTCAGGATCCTATATCAATTTGGTGTTTGTGACAAAATGTAACATTAACAATGCTTCAAATGATTTTACAAAAAAAAAGTATCCAATATAAAAGAATAAATGAATCAATGACAGTCTTCATTGATGCCTTTTCAATTCACGATGGTCAGCTTTACAATTTATAATTTTATTACTGTTGGTTACTATTTCAACTCGGAGCTAATCTCTTTCCTTTACTTTTTATTCCTTTTATTAACATTTATCTTTCAAGTAGATCTCGCTGCCCCACACTTCTACTATCCTTAGTATCTTAGTATTGAGTCTGTTCAAGTGTTGTCTGCCAGTTCTATCTTTTTCTAGAATGACTGCCAACTGCCGTAAAGTGTAGTTAGCCTTCTTCCTCATTAGCCTTGTAAGTATTTCATGTCTCTTCCAATATAGTAAGGCACTTGGCATTTACAATACGGTTTTTTATCATATCTGAAATTTGCTCAATAATGTTTTTATATATATCAAAAGTACGTAAATTAATTTAAAAACCTTAGAATTACCATCTCAATGGTCAAAGTCGTTACCTCATCCTGTCAGTCCTAACTATTCCTCTTCTTTGACTCTCAAACATTAACTACTAACCAAGACTCTACAGATTTCATCAATATTACTTTACCTTGTAGGCCCTGAATAAGTAGGCCCTGAATAAAGAGGACACTCTTCTGCCAAATCAAAAAAGTAAAAATACAATTACCACAGATAATTTAGGACATTTAAAGACCAACAAAACCTTAGATTCATTAAATATGCTTAAATTAGAAGTTCAATTCACTTTGATGCCTGTCAGCATTCTCGCACAATTGGCTAATAGGCTCTTCCCACTCGTTCTTCTTTCCATCGCTCCTGTGCCTCCTTGCGCATATGATATGTTTTGCGCTCCTTTCTATATTGCTTAATGAACGAAGCCACCGAGTCATCTCCTGTTACAGCTGATGACGAAGCTGACGATGCGGCCGCTCCCCCAGCTTGTCCTGGCTCGTCCAAAAAGCTAGAGGCCAACGAATCACATACTTGCTCCGCCTCAGTCACACCCAAATCCATTCTCAGCTGAAGCGCTCTCAGACTGAAAGGTTGTAATGCTTTATACATGTCAGCTTCTAAAGCACGCCACTCAGCCTCAGCCTGTTGGGCTCGCGACAGTGCCGCGCTGGCTGTTTCACGAAGTGCCGGAAGCTCTTGGGTAAGTTTGTTCAATAGTAAAGGCACTCGTTGTGCTTGAATCTGTCGGCTTGCTTGAATTTGATTTGAGGTGATAATCTCGGATTCTGTAGATTGAGTTTTAACTAGACCATGGATGGCTTGTGGGTTTTGGAGTAGTTCTTCTAGCACATGTGCTCTAAAGAAAGGGCTTATATTAGCTTTGAAAATAATATCAATGAAAGCACTAAATGCTAATTAAAGAAAACTGAGGCAAGCACTCACGGTTTAGAGAGAAGATCCGAAGGTAGATCAGGTACAGATATGGGAGGTCTCTGAGGAGGGACTAGCTTTGAAAACTCTGAATCAGGGGTGTTGGATTGCGCAAATGTACTCGACGTTGGTGTTGCCGGACCATTAGACGACGAGCCAACAGGAAGTGGCGGTAGTGGTGGAGGTGTTCTTGACATGATTATGAGTCTATGTACACTACTGGAGTACTATAAATACAGGCAACAAGATAAGTTTGTCTTGATGGTTCATTTTCAATTTGATAGGAAGGCTTATTAAGCCAAAAAATAATACCAAGATAAATATAACAGAACAAATTCATACCCTCTTTGATTTGATCCATCATTTCTTGACAAGAAACAAGCCTTATTTATCTATATATCGAAATAGATTATGTCTGAACTCACGCGATTGGCATCTTTGACAGGTCACTTAGATCGAGTTTGGGATATTGCTGTTCATCCAAAACTGCCTCTACTTGCAACATGTTCTGGCGATCGCACAGTTCGAATCTATTCTCTCGATAAGCCATCCTCGGACGCCGAGTTTCCATTACTATCTGTCCTCGAAGATAGTCACAAACGTAGCGTGCGGTCTGTAGCTTGGAAGCCTACGCCAAGCGGTGATTTAGGATACCCTGCCCTTGCTTTGGGTTCTTTCGATGCTACAGTTAGTATCTGGGGCAAAGAGGATGGTGTTGAGTGGTCTTTCCTTGCTCAAATTGAAGGCCATGAAAACGAGGTAAAAGGTGTAGCCTGGTCACCAAATGGCTATTTTTTGACGACTTGTTCTCGTGACAAATCAATATGGGTGTGGGAGACAGACGACAGTAACGAAGAATTTGAATGTCTCATGTTTTTGCAGGACCATACTGAGGATGTGAAGCATGTTGTATGGCATTCTTATGAAGAATGCTTTGCCAGCGCTTCATATGACGATTCAGTAAAAGTTTTTAGAGAGGATGATGACGAATGGACGTGCGTGGCTAATCTTCTGGGCCATACCAGTACGGTTTGGAGTGTTGACTTTGAAAGCGATAATGTAAAGAAGACTGTTACTCGCTTGGTTTCTTGCTCTGATGACTTGTCTTGCATTGTTTGGCGTCGTGGATCATCTACTGGCGGTTCCTCAAAAAATGCTATTCCCTCCACATTCCGCGGCGATCCGCTAACTGAAGAATGGTCCAAGGAGACCACGCTACCTTCCAAGCATACTCGAACCATTTACAGTGTAGCTTGGTCGCCTAAGTCTGGTCGTATTGCTTCTGTGGGTGCTGATGGCTTGATTGTTGTTTACACTGAGAATGCTGAGGGATCATGGGAAATTTCGCATACCTTTTCAAATGGACATGGTATTCATGAGATAAACTCAGTAGCCTGGGCGCCAGGGTACTCTCATGGTGATGAGCTACTTATCACTGCCGGAGATGACGGTGCTACAAATATTTGGAAGGTGTAAATTTACATATAAAGAAACGATTAGATTATTGTAAATAAAAGCAAAATTTTCATTATTCATCACTATCAGAAACTGGTTCTTCGTCTTCCAGTTCTAAGCTTACTGGTATACTGAACCATCCCATTTCTTTCACCATGTTGTCATCCATTTTAACAACATCTACTACCTCTTCATCTTCATCATCGAGTTGTCGCTGGTTTTGTGCCGTTTCATCTTCCACGTCGAATTCATCCTCTCGTTCTTGATACTCCATGTTTTCTTCTACTTCTATAAAATCCGGTGCCAGGGCGCTCCATCGCTGTGGCACAATTGAAGTCCACAAATATATCTTCCCAGAATCTAATCCTGTTGCTGCCACCACAGGCCTTGAAGGATGCCATTCAACGTCTACCAACTCTTCTTTAGGGCCTTCATAAATTTTAACGAGTGAGCCCATTGAAGTTTCCCACATGTAGATATCATGTGCGGCCTCGTACGTGGATGCCAGCACGTACTCAGAATTGGGCGAAACTGCTACCGCATTCCATTGCAGTCTGTTAACGACGTCTTGAAATTTGTGCTCTACTTCGAAATTCCAAGAGTCATCTTGAGAGTCATCAGGATCATCTGTTTGTTCACTGGGTGTTTCGCTGGGTTTATCACTTATTGGTTTCTCGTCTTTTGTTGGCTCATTGAGAGCGCTCGGCACTGAAACAAACCTAACAACTCTATCTGAAGAGTTAACTACCAAGAATCGGCCATTACTTGACATGATCATATTTTTGATATTCGAAGATGATATCCTCGTGCTGTGGAGAATTTCTGCTGTGCCCGTTCGAATCACATTAATGTTTCCTTTTGAAGTTCCTGCTATAATGTATTCGCCAGAAGCACTGAATCTCGTCACCAGGGCGTATTCAGTCTTCCCAACTGCTGTTGTTGAAGGTAAAGTCATGATGTTGGTTTCTTCGTCGGCCAGCTCGATATACCGCGCATGATTTTCGTACAATGAAACTACAAACTTTGTAGAATCCTTTGGATGAAATATGGCAGACCATACTGGCGTTTCAAAGTTAAAGACGCGTTTTTTGTTACTACCCCCAGCTTGTAGATCCCATAAAATACATTTCCAATCGCGTGAGCCGGACAGCAGGTACCTACCATCGTGGGACCAACTGAGACTTTGGATCGGCCGACTGTGGCCTCGAAGTACTAGAAGAACTCCATTTGTGTCTGAATCAAAAATGGCAATAGTTCCATCCAGCAGTCCTGATGCCAGGTAGTCACCAGTATGGTTGAACTTGATGCACACAGATTGCCCATATTCTGAAAACGTCAGTAAATATACAGTTATATCACAATAATAATATACATACCTAAGGTGACCGATTGAGATTCAGGATACTCTTGTGCCAAAGCAAAAGGATCTAAAAGTGAAAGATTCATAGTGGTGGTTGATTAAAGAGATCACGCTGACTAACAAGAATGATAATTCGTTGAATTTCCAAGTTTTTTTTTTTTTCAACATCTTGTTTTCAACATCAACGACTACATGATGCTTCGACAGCAGCAACTATTGAGGGTTGGCTTTATAGCCCGACAGTCTCGCTTGTTTAGTACAAGAGGGCATATATTTAATAAACAACGTGATGAGGCTTCAGGTGACCTTATTCCAAAGCAACAGGAAACTAGCGTCGGGCAAAAACCTAGCACAGGCTATGTTCCTAAGCTCTCATACGAACGTGTGACTTATGAATACCCTCCGCCTCCAAAGGCACCTAAGTTTGTTCCTGAGGAGAGCAAGCCTTGGAAACGGCATATTCCTGCCCTAGCAGCAGTCCTTGGTATAGCTTGGGCGATGTATGCCTACAAGTACTTTTTATCTGGTGAAAAGACCTCTTCAGAAAAATTATTAGAGCCGGATCAGTTCACCCGTTTCAAAATTACGTACAAGGAGGATATTAGTGAGGATCTGCAGCTGATTGAGTTGTCGCCGAACTACGAGCAGTACCGGAATATCCTCAAGAGCAAGGAGAGCAACTTGTGGAATGGCAAAAAGTTGTGGAGTGTGGAGGTCAAGCAACCTGAAATTCAAGTTGTCCGTCGATATACACCGCTTCCCATGTACTACATGCAAGGACTTGAAGGCAAGTCTTTACTCCGACTTCTTGGAGGCAAGGAAGAAGATGAGGGCCGAATGGTGCTACTTGTGAAAAAATATAACGACGGTGAAGTATCCCGATGGTTACATCGTATGCCTGTAGGATCAGTTGTGGAACTTCGAGGACCTTTTGTAGGGTACCGATTCCCGTATTCCCCTATCGACAAGGCTGCCGGTGCGATGCGTGAGACTATGGAAGACCTACCTAGCCGAATGTCTGTTGAACCAGAAGGATTGCCTGAACGACTGAGTGTGCCTGAACCAGAGAATATTGCATTTTTTGCTGCTGGTACAGGAATTGCACCCATTTTGCAAAGTTTGTTTTCAAAGAACCCTCCAAGAGGTCATGTAGACGTGTACTTTAGCGTCAAGGACCGTACTGAGATTCCATTTAAACGGTTTTTGCTGTTTTTAGAAAAAACAGGACGGGCGAAGTTCCATTACTTTGTTGATTCTGAAAACAAATTCTTGAGCGAAAAGGATGTTCCTGAGCCTGCTCCATTACAGTATCTTGGATACAGAAACGATGCACTTTCAGAAGAATTGGAACGGGAAAGACAGCTCCAGGAGACTATGGAAGAGATTCGCCGAGAAAAGAGTGGTTTGCCTCCATTGCAAGAAGAACATAAAATTATTGAGCTGCCGGAGAAGATCCCAGCACCACCTGTGAAACCACAAGCTATTGCTGCTCCAGTTGCGACCTCTGCATCATCATCAACGGTGCCTCCCAAATACAAGTCACTTCTTGAACAGGCTGCGGCATGGTCCAAGCAAACTCGCAGACCTGCATCAATAGCTGTTGTGTGTGGTCCTCCTGGCTATGTAGATTATGTGTCAGGACGTCGTGATTTAAGTGGCCGAGGTCCTATTGCTGGACTGTTAGGAAAACATGGATGGACGACTGCTAATGTATTCCGCATGGAGTGAGCGGGTACATGCAACTTTATATTCATGTTAGAAGAAGTATAAAATTGCGATGACATGAGTCTTTACATGACATAATATTATATTATCAGTGATATTATGAGATCATGATATTATGTATGTCTATTAGATTAGATTTTATGTATTGTAAAAGTTTGTAAATAGAAAAAAAATCAAAGACCCATCACTTTACTTAATATCAACCTTTTTCCGACCTAAATTCTGACGATCACTGTATGGAAACAACCTAATCAGAACATTAACATTCAACATTTTGCCGAATTCTGTTTTATGCTGCGATACAGACTTGGAAATTCTTTTTTTTTAATTTTTTTTGATTTTTTAATATTTTTTTTTTTTAATTCTTTTTTTTTTAGTACGAAAAGTGAGCAAAACAGCGCAAACTTGATTTTGTTTTATCATAGGCAGAATAATGTAAACAAAATTTCCATGTATCTATGTAATAATACATGATTAAAATATTTATATACAGTCAAATACATTTAATTATCAATTCAGATCAGTCTAACTCTTTCCTTCCTTCTCTTTTTCCTCTTCATCTTCATTTATTATTTGGCCCTCTTCCATATATTTTTCTTCTTCTTTCTCACCACTTTTTTTTTTGTTTCTTATTCTTTCAACCCGTTTTTTTCATTAATTCTTATTGGTTTTTTTTTTTAAATTTTTTTTTTTTTGCTATTACTGATTCTATATTCTTCGTTTGAATGCTTCATGGAATATCGTTTCAAATGCCGTAACATGCTTGGGAGGGTTGATTACTTGGCCTGGTCTTTAGCACTACGATGCTCTCTTCTAATAGGAATCTTGATACCTTGAGTCGCAAAGCACCTCGACAGTTCAGTGCTATCAATGACTCCTGGAAACTTCTTGGCACTATACGATCTGAAGGGCTCTGAAAAGGTGTGGCAAATTATTGGTGCTGAGTTATTATGAGGTTGTTGAGGATGCTGATAAGGGTGATGAGGATGCTGGTGAATATTACTGCTGCCACCGCTCACAGAGGCCGCTGCCGAGGCTACGGATGCGCCACGGATTGTGTCGGCAAGGTTGACGAAGGAAAATTTTAATCGAAACTCTCCCTCGGTGCGCACACTAAGGTCTTGCAAAATGAACCAAATACCAAGAGTATCTGAAAGATCATGGAGCTTGAATGCAGTTGCGACGAGAGAGCCAATGAGATTTCGGGTATGAGGGGTAGAAAATGAGGGAGCAGGTGCGGCAGGATTAGGCATGCGAGTATCGTGTTGAGCTTGTGGATGGATGGGATGTGGGTAGTGACTACCAGGATATGGCGGCTGTTGAGAAGGTTGTTGAGGATACCCTTGTTGAGGATAGTAGTTTTGCGGATACCCCGGATGTTGGTTGTAAAACATGGCAGAACTGGCGTTACTGCTAGCTAAATTACTTGTGCTCACCTGGCCTGATGGGTTAACAAGGGACATGTTGGTCATACCATCTATGCTCCACAGTTCGACGATCAGTGCATAGAAGGACGTATCGATGGAAGATATTTCCTTATACTCTTGGCCTGTCTGGATGGAGTATATGTGCAGCCTGACACATGGAGGAGGAGTGATCTGACGGCGGTCTTTGTCACCAAATCCACACATTCTTGCACGAATGGGTTGCTGGACGACTTCAAGTTCGAAGCGATAGTCTCCGTTATGAATAAGATTATTTGCGCCGGTCATGGGCATAAGTGGCAGGGAGTGAGCCATGTGTTGTTGCTGTTGTTGAAGCTGAAGATGGCGATGCTGCTGCTGCTGCTGCTGTTGCTGCTGTTGTTGTCTATAGTCAGGATACCCATAACTATGTTGGTAGCCTCCGTAGGGGCTACTCTGACCTGGATTCATGGTTGAGCTTGTAGACGTAGGGTATGAAAACCAAAGAGGTGGATGAGAGTAAGGAGAGGATTCGAAATATTAGTTGTAAATAATAATAATAATTAATAAAATAATACGATCGGGAGAGACAGGTAATTATAAACCTTATTATCTTCCATACATGAACGAGAGAAGTGAGACCTGACAGTCCATGCAAGTACACAATAACGAGGGATAGGGAAAAATAATTAAGCTATTGAAATCGCCTTGAAGGGAAATGATGAAATAGGATAAACAAGATGCAATATTGAGACAGAGGAGGGGGTAGTTTTTTTTGTTTGGTTGGAGTTTTGACTCTCTCGAGGAGTGAAGGAGAGGGAGTGAAAAATTAAAGCAGATTGCCAAAATAGCCGAAATGATAACAGAAAAGAGGTCAAAAGAGATCAAGAATAGAAACTGGTGAGGCTTGTAGATGTATATATTATCGAGAGTATTACCGAACAATACAGAGTAGAGTATAGTATGGAGAAGAGAGAAAAGAGTAAAGAATGAAGGTAAGGAAGAAAGAAAGAGAAAGAAAAAAAACCGAATACTGGAAACTTTCAGGGAAGAATGGAGGCTTTATAGTAGAAGTTGTTGAAGAAATAAAAAAGAAAAAAAACTATAAATGAAGAAAAAAAAAAAAGAATTTAATATATAAAAAAATAGTAATAATAAAAATAATAAAAAATGAATAAATAAATATAACAACCAAAAAAAAACTAAATGAAAAATATATAAAATAATTAAAAGATTAAAAAAATATTAAAAAATATTAAAAAACCAGTTGAAAACGATTGAGAACAAGTCCTTGAATTGCACGTAATTGTATTGTAATCAGGTTGAGGAATATATGACGATGCTGTGCTGTTAATTCAGCCTGGAGTTGATGAATGATGATGGAGGTTGCCTGCCTTTGCCTCTGAATTATTTGTTTGATTGTAGGCGTTTATTATGATTATGATTATTATTTATTTTATTTTTATTATTTTATTTTATTTTATTTTATTATTTGTTTTCCCGTCTCATAGCCATTATCATCGCCATGATTCAAAGATAATCATTCATCGCCATCGAGGGCCTTGAAAATCTTAACTCATATTATTTTTTATTATTATTTTTTTGAAACAATTTCATATTTGAAGAAATCTGAAAAGAAAGAAAGGAAGGAAGATCCAGACCCAATGAAATTATAAAACTTATGAAACTTTTATAAAAATTATTATTCTCACGTCTTCAACGGGCTCTTTTGGTTATTTTTTTTTTCTTGTCTTTTACTGATGGGTTTTACGCGAACAGCCTAAAAAAATAAAATCAAACGCATAGTAATCCGCCTTAAAAAAACAAATAATAATAAGAAGAAAAGTACAAAAAATAATAAAATACAATGCTATTGGTATAAATTTTATTTTCTTGATTGATTTATTTTGATTTCTATTGATAGACATTTTGTATGCTATATTTAATAAAGTTGAAATGAAATAATATATGAAATCATAAATGAAATCATAAATGATATATTGAACCTATCTCCGTAGTGTTTATTGTCATGTATTATTCCAATTAGATTCAATATTATTGTATATCAAATGTACGCAACAGATATAACATAAGAAACCTTGGTTTGTTATTTTCAGACCCTCGTCTGTGTCTATTTTGTCAGTCGTCATTTATTTTAACTTTTAATTATTATTATTAATTTTTGATAGCCAAATGGCGACCCTTCTTTTTTTTTTTTTTTTTTTTAATTTTAAATTTAACTGAGGGCGGTGCTAAATGTCGTCGTCATTGTTCTTATTGTTTAGTCTTATTGTTTAAATTCTTATTGTTTAAGATTCTTATTGTTTTATTTTTATTTCGAATAAAAAATATTATTTTATTTTGTTTTATTTTATTTTGTTTTATTTTATTTTATTTTACTTTGCTTTTAATTTGGTCTTCGCCCTTGATCGTCGCCCTTTCGTCTCTCCCAGCCTCTCTATTCATGTACTCATCACATTGTTCTGTGCAGCACAATCCTTTTCTTTTTTTCTTTTTTCTTTTTTTTCGTTTTCGTTTTCGTTTTCGTTTTCGTCTTCTCTTGAAATGGCTGTGTATTTTAAAAGGTTTAATCTGAGATCTCTAGAATCTGGGAATCGGAGAATCAGAGAATCTCAAACTTACAATGTTAACCTTCCTAAGTGAAGGGACAAGACAATCCTTGAATTGACTCTACTCATCTTTTGTTGCCACTATGGCTCGTAGTATTATTATTTTCATCACCATCATCACCATGGAGCTTATATAGACTGCGTTCAAGTACTATGCAACAGCACTCGGTTATGTTTCAATGCGGTAGTCCACATGGCATATCCACGCATCAGACTAGCAATATACAGCTATTATACAGGCATTAACCTAGGATTATACTAGCATTACGCTAGCATTACACTAGCATTACGCTAGCATTACACTAGCATTATATTAGCAGCCTATATCAGCACTATATTAGCACCATAGTAGTATCACATTCGCATTATATATTGTCATCACATTACATCACACATCGGATATCTTACTCCTACAAACCTCTCAAGCCTCGGCCAGTAAAGGAGCAGTCTCGCCAGATCTACCGTGGCCAGCCTCCTCACGAGCTTCTTCAAGTTGAACAGGCGTTAATGAAGGAACCGCCACAACAACACTCAGCACAAACACAATGGCCGCAATAATAAACGCAAAGATCCATTGCAGCGCAATCACCCTCGTAAAGAACTGGCCAACTCCAAGCCCCCAAGTCAGGAAACTCGTCGACAGTCCCACGCCCCAGTCTTTGTACAAGAATAAAAATAATACAGGCACAATCAAAAAGTCCCAAATGAAAACGTTGGCAAGCACCCGCAACGCAAGGTTTTTATGGGCGTGCACCATAACAGCTCCGTTCCAAAATAGGGCATAAAGCAGCCACGATATTGGTAACGCAGTGGTGGGTAAGTGAATGGCAACCCAATGCGATAAAGGCCGAATTGAGTAAGGCTTGTGCGAAACATACAACGACATGAGATTAATGAAGTTGATAACAATCACTATTTCGGATAACCAGTAATCGTGTCTAAAGGCAAACAGGTAGGCCCAAAGAGCGTGCAGCAAGTTAAACAGAGTAAAGTGCCAAGTCACCTTCGACGCATTGGTTACTATTACCGAGTCCTTTGCATAATACTGGACTAAAAACAAGAGTTGCAATACAAACAATACAATCCAATAGGTAAACACGAAAAATGCATTGCCAGTAAACGGCGTGATTCTGGTGTGGAACGAGTGGTGGTTGTTGAGACCATGTCGGTTCCCAAGACTAGCAAACCAAAAGTAAGCTGAGAGTAAAAAAGATACAATGGTGACCGTTTTATGGGTCAACAGAGATCCTGCATGTTCATTGCTACTGGCCATTGTAATAAAAAAAAAATAGAAATTAAATATGAATTGACCTTGTCCTTAAAGCTAGTCACAAGAAATGATAGGAAAAAAGGTCCAAGAAAGAAAAAAAATGTAAAGATGTTTCCAAGGGATGACAGTTTATATTTATACTTTGATATTAACGCGGTGTGGTTGCTACTCCATGAGGTTTAGTCTGTGGGTGTGGATGTACCCAAAAACAAAAAAAAACAATCTATGACAAAGCCTAAAACGACTAGAAAATGACATATGACGAGACGGTTTTGGTTTCTTTTTTCTTGTACTCAAACAGCAATGAATGCCAAATAAATTCCCTCGCAAAAAAATGAAGCCAACACCATTCGTTTGGCTTATGGAAGTTGAATGAGGAGATAACCTTGATTTAAGATTTGAGCCTCTGTTTTGGACATGGGCCACCACCCACTACTCTCCTTCCACCACTCACAGATGGATTATCTAATAATTAATGGTCAAATTTACTCACTTGACATCACAACACCTGTTTTCTGGAACCAGTTCTGATCGCTTCTTCTCAAAGCCAGTACCATGGACTCGGAATCAAAACCAAAAGAAAAAAGTTCTACTTCTGATGCCGATACGGAGGAAGATGTCACAACTCTAGAAGACATTCTCAGGATAACTGATACAATAGAATCAAACCAATCAAGGCCATCTCGACCACTTTCACCATCATCTTCAAATATTTTCGCCATTCTTTCTGAAGGCGATAGAGAAGGAAATAAAGAAACACTTCATCAATCAATAAACCAATTTAGAGATCTCCGCGATGCTATGCAACCAAGTGCCCTGTACAAGGGCCTTATGACTCTGCGGTATTATATACAATGTATCCAGCGCTGGCCCTGGGAACTGAGTTTTGAAGAGCAGCGTGTTTTATTCTGCTATACCTTTGGTTCTGAACAGGACCTTTGGAATCATTTACACACCAATATTGCCAATATCTCAAAGTTTGTGGGGGATGGGCACATCCCCAGCACAGAGCCATTATCAGAACTAGAGGAGACTACCCCCAGCTTTTGGGACCTTGTCTATGTCAAAAGCGTTCATTACTATAAAAGAGAGATACAGAATTTAAATCCTGATGGCATGAGTCTTTTAAAAGTGATTGGACTAATAATAAACTTTTTGAAACAGGTACCATTTATTTCCGAAAATGAAGATATCAACTCCTTAGGACAAGATTTCATGAGTTTAATCACCAGCGACAATGGGCATTCGTTGAAACCTCCCATTGCTGGTGATAATAATAACAACTCTATTTATGGCTTGACTGCCAAACCAAAACGCACACACAGACGCAAAACATACAACAATTGCTATTTCTGCGGTGCTCTGGGCCATTTCCTTGAGTTTTGCCCTGCTCTGAACCATTTTCTAGAGCAAGGAGCTCTCATCAAGCATCCTGAAACTGGCCTCATTTGCTTTCGAGACGAAAGTCCCTTGAAGCGATATCGCAAAGGCATGCGACACAATCCGGTCATTGCCAACGATCTCAAAAATGCTCTAATATCAACCTTGGGTAAACGAAAGGAACTTCTGGCACAACCCAAGCCCAAATGGAAAATACCAAGCTCTCCCACTGTACTCGTTCGAATAGATGGCTGTCCCATAGCTTGCGTAGCTGTTATAGTTCCAGAATCCGCAGGCATCGTCATGTCTGAAAGATACGCCCACAACCAAGGATTTAAATATACCACTGAGAATTTGCCAGACATTGAATTCTATGATAGATTAAATCATATCGTGACTCCTGTCGGGTGGATGCCACATGCCCATATCGATGCGCTTAATATCATTGACCATTTTGAAATATTTGTCGTTGATAACGATTATTTGGACATCCAACTTGGCCGGACTTGGACTTCAGCAGTTCGATTCAAGGTCAAGGCCCTACAACCACATGGGTATTCAATGTCAATCACAGACCGATATAATCCAGGTCGCTCGGTGCAGTGGGAAAGTTATCCTGACTCCGATCCGCACTATAGAAAGTTTTCAAAGATGAAGGAAGAGGTTATCACACTATCGCCAGTTCTATGGGCTCGACACAAAAGACTGCCTACTGGTCACGATAGCACGTGACATGTACAATAATGGATTAGTTTCAGTTAAATTTCTATTTTTCATTTTCTTTTTATTACTTTTTTTTTTATATATATTTTTTTCTTACTTTTTTTTTTTTTGGTTATCAAATTATTAAAATTTAAATCAAGGGCTAAAAATAATCTCAAAAATAATATAATTATTCTCAAGTAGCAGCATTTACAACAATAGATATCTCTTCATGAACGACTATTCCAGGCTGGAATTGTGCAGCTTAAACGGCCCCCCAAAATAAAAGCACAAAGGAGGATCTGTCATGTCGTCAGTACCAATGCTGGCTGTAGTAGTTGCAGTTTTCGTGCTTCATTGGTTAGGGATTTTGGATTCAAAAGCCGCTACTGTAACTGCTCATAGTACTTCGAGGACTACTCCTACTACTAATACTGGGAATGGTTCCAGCAGGCGATTCCAACAATCGCAGAAACAAGGAAGCCACGACGATGGTAATCGTCGTCGTCATATTCGCCACCGTCGTCGAGATCACGAGCCTAGGGCACTTGCATCATCACAACGACGACAACTGCCGCCGCCTCATGACCCTTCTGGCAGGACCCAAAAAAATCAGATTCAGATTTATTCCCTAGATCGTGGTTTGCCCTGCCCATCGTCATTGTCGTCTTCCGCACTGGGCGCACCATTACCCGATTGGCGACAGGTCCAAACCTCGCCATACTCTTCTTACTCTTATCCCTGTCAGTCATCAATAATACCCCATTCAAATACGTCCTCGTTTTCGTCTTCCTTCTTGTCTTCGTCTTCTTCTTCGTCTTCTTCGAACGCCACCGTAGTACCCACCGCCGCCTACAAGCCATGGCCCCTACTACCAGCTCAGTTCTTCAACAAACGAGTACCAGTCACTGATGATATGGTTGAAGTTGTTCAGGCATTGGCGCCTCACTTGGATGCAGATCGGATTCGATATGACTTGGAAAAGACTGGCAATATTGAATTGACCGTTGGGCGGTATTTACAAAATGGAGGTAAGTTGCCAATGCGCCCAAAGGGCAATCGATAGAGAGAAAACGAGGGATGACTCAAAATTATATGTATAAATTTATTTATTATTTATTATTACTATTTTCTTTTCTTAGCATCGTCATATCTCTTTTTATTCCTTTTTCTTCTTCATCTTGGTCTTTGAAAATCTTCGCATTCATTTTGCAATCCATCGTAATACCAAGTATCCAAGGGCGGCTGTGCTTTAAATCAAATTGAATTTTTTTGTTTTTTTCATCTTCACAAAAACAACTTGGAAGAGCCATTGAGTTTTTTTTTTTATCTACGCCTGAATTTAAGTTTTGTAGATATTATTTTAAACTGAGATTTAAAATAGACGGATAGAATAAAAATAAATTAAAATTCTATTCTTCTTCACGGGATTAGAAAATGAAATAAAAGAAATCCTATAAGTTTACATTATTGTTATTGTTATTGTATTTTTTGTACTTTACTTTATTTTTTTAATTATTTTTTTTTTTTTTTAATTTAATTATTTCACTTTATTTTCACGTATTGTATTAATAACCCATATGCAATAATAAATTGAACAATACTGTCAAATTTAAGTAAAAACAATGAAAGAATAGAAATTTAATCTCTTTTAATTAGAATTTCAAAAGAAATTCAAAGTGCCCCCATCTGCTAGACATCGTTCCAGGTATAGACAACCGAGTGATGCAATGCTTTCTTCCTAATTCCTTGGGGTCATCTGTGAAAAATCACTTCTTGACTGCCTTAGTATCTTTCAAATTTATCTTTTAAGAAACATCATTGACTTTATAGAAACTTCAGGGTGTCGTCTTACATCCCTTTTATATTTTTATCATTTTGTATTTTACTTCATCTTGGTTTATCACTGCCTAATAATAGGTCGGCTCCGTCTTACTACAAGCATATCACTGTGCATTGGTGGCCTAATAAATTTGTTAGCTTGGAAATCCAATCAACAAATATAACTGTCTGTTAACAGTCTCTCTCATATACATACCCTTCCCATGAATTGTCAAATCCAGCTCTTCCTCCTTGGCTTGAAGTGCTTGCTGCTCGTGATAGCTGAGTCTGAGTCTGGCTTGCACCAGTAGCTGCCGTCGACGGTGATGGCGCATATGTAGTTCCACCAGTTGGGATTGTCTGCAACTTGGTCACTTCTGCTTGAATAATTTGGCCATCTGCATCTGCGCCATCAAACTGCTGCGCTGCAAGGGTCGCCATATTGCGGTCTTGAAAGACAATTTCGGCCATTACTGAATTGTTTAACTGCACCTGAGTACGGCACTGAGACACTATTCCAATATTGGCACATACAGTCTAAATTGCTTGTGTTAGTCTTTCATATTTGGAAATATAATTCATGTGTCACTCACCCTGACATCAGCTGTACTAGTTCCCGCAGCCAGATTACGAAGCACCAGAATTGGAGGCAAGCTTGCATGCCTGATTGAAAAACTGTTGACTCCGGAATTGGCAGGAATGACTACTGATGCAGCCTCTTTAAATGAAGTACCAGAGTCATTCTGCTCCAGAATTTCATAATCTCTAGTATCTTGTGAAGTATGAGAAGAGGGAGCATTGGTCGCACGCTGTGGATTATTACTCGTGCTACGCAAAGAAGTTTGTGATCCTCTCTCATCTACCTGTCGCCGGTCACGTGAGGGATAGTATTCACTACTTTTGGAATGTGAAGAATTCCTATGAGATGATGAGGATCCAGCTCTAGAGGGCGAAGGGTCGCGTTGCCTGAATCGAGAAGAACGGGATGAAGAAGATGAGGAATTTGAGACTGGCTTCTGACTTCGATTTCTGTCCGACACCGGCTTTGAAGCGTTTGAAGATGAGTTTGGGGCGCGAGAAGAAGAGTTTGTGAAGAGTTTCTGGGACGAACCCTCTGGTTTAGCTGGCTTAGGTTTTGCTGGAGGAGATCGTCTTCCCTGTTTAGATCCAAGTAGTGCTGAATTGATTGATCGTGTGTTAGAGAGAGTGTGATTCTTTGCAACACTCCCTGTGATGCCATTTGTTTTGCTACGAGCTGGTCCAGTCGGCGTATGAGCTTTAGGTCGGCGGGATCCAGAAATAGCCAAGAATAGAGCGTTATCCGACAAAGGGTTTCCCTTGCCAGAACTATTTGATTTCGCAGTCCGATACGCTAAAGGAGCTGTTGGAACAGTATGGGCACTTGGTTTGTCAATTCGTGAAAACAGAGACGATTTACCGGCTGGCAATAAGCTCTTCTTGGGTGCAGACGATGCCTGATCCTGTTAGTACAGACCCAATCTAAGATGAAAATGAGACGCGAATTAACTTTACCTTTGGAGTGGTGGGTTTTGAACGAGCTGTCATAGAACATTAGCACACTACCTTACACAAAACCAAAACACAACACGTAAATAACCTACCCATATTGTAATTTTAACTTGGATGAAGTACCAAGCAACAAATGGTAAAACTCTGGATATGTATTGTTTGAAAATGAAGCACAAAGATGTTTGATAAAAAGTTGTTGGTGGTGGTAAATGTTTTTTTTTTTTTCGCATTATTTTTCGTTGTTTAATCTCCCAGACGGTCCCACATGCTCGCTGTCCATTTTATTCCATTTCGAGGCTACGTTTATGAAGATTTTGGAAGAGTGAAAGGCCTCGTGAAAAACTTGGTGAAAGATGAAATGATCATTCTGATTTTGTACTATTGGGTTAGTTTGTGATTCATGCTACCTTTTGCTTTTTCGTCTAGGAGAAAAAAAATGTCTCCAAGTGGAAACAACATTACTGTACATTGAGTCTAGTCAATATGATCCAGTCCTCAAGAACACATTTGGCTGTGATATTGTTATAGCAGATTTCGAATTATAGATGTACATCACTATACTCAAGATCTGCAAATGAAGAAAGAAGAAACTACTTTGAAGAGTTGAGTTGAGGTATATTAGAAGATAACAAGTTTGAGAATTTCAGGAACAGAATATTAATCTCAAGTATACAGTATATGCATCTACAAATTAGTCGTCGATACTGGCGACAAAGCTTAACCAACGATTGGAAACCTTCCAAACGCCAGAAAGATATCCTGCTGCATTATTGAATAAAAGCTGAAGATAACTATATCTGTTTATAATCCGAGTGATAGATATTGGATAAAACTACCAAGTCTAGAGGTCTATATTTGTGACACTAATTGACAGGAAATATTTATTTTATACACGAAAGACCGTACAATATGAAAAAGCTTTAGCTCAGTTCATGGCCATTTAATTGTGTAACAAAACAATATGTTACAGTAAAGCAGCTACTTTGAATAGTCTACATAATCATGGGTATTTCCTAACTTTTATAGTGGAAATGTCTGTAAATTTCCTGCGATACCAAACTAAAACTTCGAAAGTGTTGATTACCCGCTAATAAATGAATAGCAAGGTTGAAAAATAAAACCCTCTAAAGGTTTGAAATACAGTATATGCTGCTCCTATAAGTCTAAATGTTTCGTGAGCCACCGATCACTTTATGTTAAACCAAAATTATTGTTGTTCATGTAAGTTTTAATACTGTTTTAACCGTCTGAATATGGTTAGAATCTTCTGTGTTGCCTGTTGGATTGATCTCCATTTTCTCCTATTGATGAAGGGAAGCCATACAAGTTGTGCTTCATTGCGGTATTAATCATGGAAAATAATTTCAAATCAGGCATTGTTTTTCACAGATCATAATATTTTACTAGAGGTAGCAAGCGTCCACTAAAGCCTGAAAAAAGTCAGGCAAGGCCCGCACATGAGAATATGAAGCAATAATGACAGTCGTCGAGGGTTCACTAAAAAGCATATAGCAAGTACCGTGAATTTCAGTTCACACAAAACTTAACCTTTTATTTGCTTAATGAGAGCAGTTTAAGAGCCCATTTGGAACATTTACAGGTTGTGGTAAAATCGGTGCCCTTGTGTGCAAATATGGGGTAATAAGACAAATAAATCACAGGACATATTCCCTACAATGGGGGGGGGAAGGTTATCAAGTGGTGACCAGAAAGATAAAAATCAAATATAGGTAACATATACAGCCAATGCGACTGGGATGCAGGATTTGAAAAATATCTGACTGGAAAATCTGGTGAGACTTTATGAAGATATTTACCAAAGAATGAATTTGTAATTATCGCTTACGATATTCCAACGCCTAGGAATTTCAATTCACATATAAACGTTGGGTTCATCCTAATAAAAGGAGTATAATTTTACAATCCAGATCAATGCAATGCCTTGAGGCTCTAACTGGAGAATTGAATCCATCCAAGCAAGTCCAGTTCAGATTTGTCTCACCATTAACTGACAGAAAACTTTACATCCTGCTGTGCGCCAAAATGTTTCTAATTTACTACAGAAAAGTACAAAGAAATGAAGTAACAAAAAAAAATATAGAATAAAAAAAATAACTACAAAATTATTCATGACTCCTTTGGTTTGTCCGTAGATGTGCTTATTAATGTTGGAGCAATGCGCCGTTTCTTAGATGGTTGAGTGCTTGCAGCACTACTTGCGATTGGAGCATCCGGAGACCGCTTCTCTGGTTTCTTTGGGATGGGTGTAAAAGATAGTGTAGCTTGCCTTGATGCACTTCCTGGAGTGCTAGCTGTAGCTAGCTGTGCATTAGACGATAGAGGAGTGTGCGGTGGGGTGTACTGAGGATTATGAGGACTTCCATGTGAGACTATCGGGGGCATGGACGATATTAATGGAACCAAAGGCTCATTAACGGCTAGCGCTGATGAAGGTTCTAATACTGGACTAGACACAGAGTTACTGCTGCTTGGTCTTGGAGGTGGAATTGTTGGTATAAATAGCTCTCCTGCAGAGCTTGTCGCACTACTTGTACTATCTGTGCGTTTTCGAGGACTTTGCGAAACAGTGACTGGTGGATGGCTGATGGGCTCAGTATAAACCTCACCAAGCTCCCCTTTGTCAAAGATGATCACTGAGCAGAATCCATCAGTTGAAGTCATGAGTAGATTGTTTCCATCAGGAGACCATGTGAGATCAGTAAACGTTGAATAATGTAGATTACTGACAATACATAAGGGTTGCTTCTGTTCCGTATCATACACAACGATCGAGTCTTGAGTAGCAACAGCATAAACCATGCGATATTTAAGGGCAAACACAGGAGCACTCACTTCTTCTTTCTTACTAGAATCGTCGAGGTCCTCGAACAGTGGGGCTCCCCCTACAGCCTCATCAGAAGTAGAAGAGTCAAGTGTTACATATGATGTCCGTTTCTTCTGACCTCTAAGAGTGTAATATACAGGAGAACAACATATAGCTAATGAAGGCTTGCGGAGTCCTGGTAGATGTGCAACTGGTGGACGATTGAGACCAGATCGTGTGTAAATGTAAACAGTGTTAGTCGTTTCATCATTATTATTGCTCTTTCCATCTTCAAGGCTCTGGTGGTACTTAAACACGCCGGAAGGTGTAAGCAAAAGACTACCATCAGGGGAGAACGTCAGACGGCGAAAAAACGATGTAAAAGTCTCGTTGTGATATAAATAAGAAGATCTGTAACCTATGCTAGGGGATCCGAGTTGACGTACAGCAGGTAGTGGGATAAATGCGAGACTACTAGGCATAGACCTGGGAGACTCAGGGCAGCTGGCGGTATTCCCTGCACTAAACGAAGATTTGCGCGAGTGACTTGGCTTGATAGTTGGAGGAGGAGGATTCATAGCCGAGCATGTTGAAGATGGGGTGCCTGGAGTCGAGTAGTCGGGAGATGCGGATATCCGGGGATAAGGCTCAGAGATAGAAGAGGGGGTGGGAGTAGCAAGAGGACCCATGCTGGGTGCATGTGGAGACGGAGACGTTGAAGTGAGAGAAGGTACACGTGATTGAGAGTCGCTATTGCTGCCACTGGTATTGCTGGAGGAACTTGGACTAGGAATTGAAGGTTTTGGAAGGGGGAGTTTGCGAGTAGGAAGATCCGCTTTTGCAATTTTGTAATGGTGTCCAAGTGCGAATTGGCCATCTTTTGTTTTAAGGTTGTAAATATGGACAGAGCGATCAGAAGACTGTGTCGCAATATACTCATTGAACGGGTCCCAAGCAACACCCTGGACATAGTGACTATGTTCAGCTAGTTCTCGGATACACTGGCCAGTCTGAGCGCTATAGACACGCGCGATATTATCCATTGAACCTGCGATGATAAATTGAGAATCAGGAGACCATGCCAGGTCATAAATCTCTGAAATGCTAGAACGACAGACATGCCGCAACTTCCAAGTTTCCTTGTCTTCTTCAGTATCTGATGAAGCCCCAAATGCTTTTGGTGGAGGGGCAGCGTCGCTTTGAACCCACAAAAAGATAGTTCCATCATCCCCAGCAGATGCCAAAACAGCCCCCTTTGGATCAAAACGAACCACATTAACTGCCTGAGTGTGTTTGGCTAGGGTCGCAAGGTAAGTTAAAGAAGTTACTGTGGTAGGGTTGGCCGCATCCTGATATTCCAAGCGCCATATTCGAACGTTATTATCTCCACCTGCCGTAGCCAACCGATTGTTGATGCCTGAACTCGATGGTTGGAAATGGGCGCTGTAAATGGGCTGATTCTCCAAGTGCCAATGCACTGTCAATGCTTTTGCTTTCATGGTTGAATCACTTCAAAGCTTGGTGTGTTGATTAAATATAAGTTGGAGGTGAAGAAAAGTCATCAAAAAAATGGAGCAAAAAAAATTAAGAAGGAAAAAAAAAAAAAACAGATTGATAAAACCCTTGTTTATTCGTCGTGATCCTTTATTGAAAACTATATTTACATGCCTTGTTTTTTGTACTTTTAGTTTGATTTTGTTTCAAATTTTTTTGTAATTTTTTTGACAGTCCAGTCACCAAGCTGAGTCTCAAACTCGATTTGGTTCTCCAAAGGAGTCCAGTTGGTGATCTGGGCAGCAAATACAGAGCCTGCAATTCGTTTGCGCTGAGCTAAAATGACCAGGGGCATTTCAGCACGAGACTTGAAAGGCCCAGCTGGTTCAACCTTCACGGCCCATAACTCGGAATTGTAGTGGCCAAAATGTGTGGCTCTCCACGTGTAGTGTTTGCCGTATTTCAGGCCAGCAGAATCCTTCTTGGACACCGTCATGTGGCGTATTACAATTGCATTAGCATGGAACTTGATGGCATCAAGATTGACATCAGTAATGAATCTAAGATACTCTTGGAGCAGTTGGGCTCGACATTGACTTTTAATAATGTATCCTGTGAAGAGGTGAATGTCAGAATATCTAAGACGATGAATATATGGATTGGTTAGTAGTTTTTGGTTGTAAGCTTGATTGTGTGCATGGACAGCCTGTTTAACAAGAGTTATCTCGGTGGCAGGATCTAAAAACTTGATAAGACCGGATATCAGTATAACATTGAAATCCAAGTTAGGACGCATTGCCTGTTGGTATTCTTTGAGAAACTTTTCAAACTCTCTAGAATGCCATGAACGATCTTCGTATATACTAAAGCGGGATACTAGATTGTAATATTCTAAGAGTTCAGTCATGACATTGATTTTGAACGCGAGAGTGTTGGAGAAAGGCCTGTTACCTCGTAGGATAAGAGCATCAAAAGCTAATCCTTTGGCAGAGCACATTTGAGCTATAAAAGGGCCAAGGTGTTTCCTTCGCCCAGTTAGCAGAATGGTTAACACCGTGGGATCTGCCATGGAATCACGGACTAAATCTACAATGTCTTCGTTCCACCAACCTTCCCACGCAGTCTGACGTTCAGCTTCCCATCCATTTCCAGTGGCCATCAGAAACCGGGGATCTTGCCACCATCCACCATTATAGATGGCAGTCGGATTTTGAAGAATATCTAGTGCTTTGCCAGTGAATAATTCATGGTTAGCTACAGGAGTAACAAAAAGAGTATTGTCAAAATCGTAAATATGAATCGAGGTAATTCCTTCCTTCGAAACAGCAGGAGTGCCTTCTAACCCCCAGGAAGTAAGAGGGTGTGTCGTAGGTTGGACTGCAGGAGTTGAGGGTAGCGGCGGAGCATTATTTGTTAAATAAGGCTGAAAAACTTTTCGCGCAAAGCCAGGCTTTCGCTTTGAAACCTTTGAGTAGGCACTTTGAGGAAAGGATCCCTTTTGTATTTGGTGTGGTTGCCTAGGGTTTTGATACATGGTCCTCAGTCGTTATGCTGATACTGCGGAATCGAACTTGCGATGGGTCATATAATGTGGGAAGTGCGTAGATCTGTGTCCAATGCGTATATTAGAAAATGAGTGGCCTCCTAGATTGGGGCCTTATAGTGATGCCATTGTGCTTTACAGGTATAAAATATTACAATAAAGAGGCACGGCGCTTTACATAAGGATTCTCTCTTAATCATACTTGATATTAATTAAAGTCACAAGAAACTCCTTCGTAATTAATCTTTCTTCTTTCTCCACATCTCGTTCATTTCGCTGGTAGATCTCGTAACTATGTACTCACAACAACAGGGAGCGAACTCCTCTGGTTTCTTTTACCAGCAGCAGTCGCAACAGCAACAGCAGCCACAGTCACAGCAAAACCAATACTACCCATCACAGGCTGCTCAACCTCCTCCTGCTGCTGCGTATTCCCAGTTCTACAAACAACCAGCTAGTCAAATGAGCTCCCACTCGGTGGTGTCAAATACCCCATCACAAAATGGGGGTTCTGGGTTTCCTCAACAGCCTGCCCCGGTAGCCCAGTCGTCTCTACAGCAGACACAGCCATTTCTTCAGCTGCCTACGCCTTCCCAGGCTGCAGCAATCACAAACCAGCGAATCGCGCAAGGATATACAAATCAACAGATGTATTACACTCCTCAGCACTTGCACGAGCAGCAAATGTTGATCCAGCAGCAACAACAGATGCTTCTCCAACAACAGGCTCAGCAGCAGTATCAATATCAATTACAGCAGCAAAAACTGCAGCACCAAGCCCAACAACAGGCTCAACAACAGGCTCAACAGCAGGCTCAACAGCAGGCTCAACAGCAGGCTCAACAGCAAGCTCAGCAACTGCATCAGCAACAGCAGCATCAACTCCAGCAACAGCACCAACTCCAACAGACATCTTCTGGAAATAAAACTGACGGCGGGTCTAAGGAGAATGACTATGTCATGTTTGAGCGACATCCAGAAAAATTCTCAAAAGCGACACAAGAAAAGGCTAACGCAGTGAAAGCTAAGATTGAACATTTTTTTCAAGTCAATGTTGCTCATGCTGTTGAGCGAAACCAACGACGCGTCGTTGCCGAGCAAAACCTTGCACAAGAACGTGGATCAGAAGAACGCAAAAACCGGACGCTGGCGTCTCTTGGAAAGAAAGAAAGTAATTTTTTGAGATTAAGACGAACTAAATTAAGCTTAGATGACTTTAATACCGTCAAGGTTATTGGAAAGGGAGCTTTTGGAGAGGTGCGGCTTGTACAGAAGAAAGATACAGGCAAGATATATGCAATGAAAACATTGCTCAAATCTGAAATGTACAAGAAAGATCAGCTTGCCCATGTTAAGGCTGAAAGAGATGTGCTGGCAGGCGCAGATTCACCATGGGTAGTTGCGCTCTATTATTCGTTTCAAGATGCTACATACTTGTACTTGATTATGGAATTTTTACCAGGTGGAGATTTGATGACAATGTTAATCAAGTACGATGTATTTTCAGAAGACATTACGAGATTCTATCTCGCTGAGTGTGTGTTGGCAATTGAAGCAATCCATAAACTGGGCTTCATTCATAGAGATATTAAACCAGATAACATTCTAATTGACAAGTCAGGGCATATTAAAATGTCTGACTTTGGATTGTCTACAGGGCTCCAGAAGCAGCATGATAGCGGATATTACCGAAAACTTCTAGACAAGGATTCACAGACTTCAGGTGGACCCAATGGAACTAGCAATAGTAACGGCCAACGAAATAGCATGATGGTAGATGCCATCCATTTAACAATTTCTAACCGACAACAAATTTCTACCTGGCGTAAATCCAGACGTCTCATGGCCTACAGCACAGTGGGTACTCCAGACTACATTGCACCCGAAATCTTTTTAAGTAAAGGGTATACACAAGACTGTGATTGGTGGTCACTTGGTGCCATTATGTTTGAATGTCTTGTAGGATGGCCACCATTCTGTTCCGAAACCCCCCAAGAAACCTACCGCAAAATTCTCAACTGGTCCGAAGCCTTACAATTCCCAGATGACATTCATTTAAGTGCCGAAAGTGAAGATCTTATTAGAAGGTTCTTGACTTCAGCCGACAAGCGTATTGGGCGCATTGGAGGTGCTGATGAAATCAAGCAGCATCCTTTCTTTAGAGGCGTCGACTGGGATAGTATTCGTGAGTTCAGTGCTCCATTCATACCCAAATTGTTGTCAATTACGGATACCTCATACTTTTCAACGGAAGAATTGGATCAGTTACCAGATGCCCCAGCTGAGTCCGGTGCTGCTGGTGCTGGTGGTGCTGGTGGGCAAAAAGGCGATGATGCTAGAGTTGATTTACCGTTTATTGGGTATACATATAGCCGATTTGACTATTTAACCAGGAAGAACGCATTATAAAAGAACAATACTATTTATGGTTTGTTTTTTGAATGAAATACCAGAAAGACGAGCTTTCAATTTAAATACAATATGTATTATATTTATATAAATTTAAATATTTGATGATTTTGAAATATTTTAGTTATACAGAGTGTAATGGAATGTTCATGCTCAAGGATTATGATGAAGACAATAATCAAAGGTGGTGGTTATGTACATCACGAACGGTTGAAATTGTTAAATGAAATGCAATTTTACTACAGCTATAACACCCATAAAACGGCATTAACTTGATCTATACATTTCATTCTATGTTTTAAGAAACCCAATGAAATCTCTCTTATAGTCATTTTTACTATCAAAGATAAAAGAAATAAAGAAATAAAATAACAAGTTGGTTTAATAAAATACAAAACAGATAGATTGGTAGACAAAAATAAGATACACAGATAGATAGACAAGACAGACAAAAAGAAGACACTAAAAACAAGCAAAAAGTCTAGAAACAAACTTCAAGACCATAAAGTCTAGATCTATATAATAGAGGTCTAATCATTATAGGATGTAGAGAGGAGTTTGTAAAAAAAAAAAAAAAAAGAGTTTGACTCTATACAAACTATCAACTCTCCAATTTCATCAACTTTAATGAGATAATAAAAATAAAATGCCACAAAACGAACCTTAACCACAAGGTTCAAAAAATTTCAATAGAGGTGCCAGTCATCACTGTAAAAGTAAAATAAAAATATTTGACCCCCCATTTATCATAAATAAGTTTCATATTTTTCGAGACTTTAATACAAGGTCATGGGGCTCTCAATACATCGTTGGAGGTTATCTCTCTTGACAATATACTTGTGTCCCTTATGAACAACGAGCTTGTCAAGCCATGGTGCAGAAGCAGGAAGGGGCAATAGGCATCGATGAGCGTACTTGAGAAGGGATTTCATGGACTGTTCAGGCTGTTCAGGCTCCCATTTCTTAAGCATTAGGGCCTCATCTTCCTCACTGCTGTCTTCAGTTGTGTATTCGTCGATAAGATTTAGGAAATCGGCTTCCTCTTCATCGATCTCATCAACATCACTGTCTTCTTCTCCATAGATTTCCTCCTCTTCCTCCTCTTCTTCGTCAACGATTTCACCGGTTTCGCTGTCTTCCTGTTCAATCTCAGTGCTATTTGAGCTTGAACTTAGGGTTAGGGCTTCAGTGCTATCAGTGAGTTCTCGATCCGGAATAGAGCAGCCAATCTCAATTTCGGGTATTTGAGTTTCGGGAGAATTCATGATGGGATTCCTTTCCACCAGCACTGCCTCTGAAGGGGTATTAATAATTTCAGCGTCAACCCCAGAAGCGGCAATCTCAACAATAGAACTAGCGGCTGTAGAAGTCATAGCACCACCACTTGTGGGACCCACCTCGGGAACTGGTGCGGAGTTTATGGGTTTTTTAGATCGAAGACGATTTAACATGCGGCCAAAAAAGTCAGAGGAAGATGAAGTAGGAACTGAGGAATTAAAAGTTTCACGAGACCTCGTCGTCGCCGGAGTTTCATTAGTTGTGACGGCAGGAGTATTCCTGGAGGAGGTTGTTCTTCGGCGTCGGCGGTTATCTAATCTGCGACGACGTCTTGGGATCATTCTATACTTGGGCAATTCCCGCTCTTCCAAGGGTAAGGCAATGTCGATTCCCATTTGAACATTATTGGTCCAAGCAATATGTTGTTCCTGAGAAGCAGTTTGCAATAAGAATTGCTCGGCTTCAGCACGGATACGTAGAACGTTGGCACGTTTATTGTAGTCAATGGGGAGGCCTACTTCTGCAAACTGAAGAGTATAGGATCGGAGAAGTTTTCCAACTCTATAAGTTGCATTTTCGACAAGAGTGCCAGGAAGATTATGCGGGTTTGCACGGGGTGTGGTAATGCAATTTTGATCAGCATTGGTATTACAAGCTGAAGGGTCAGTCGTTGTTGGTAGAGAAGATTGACGGAGTTTTTTCTTGAGGACTTTTGATGCTGCGGATGATGATGAAGATGCTGGGGTAATGTCGTAAACATTGAGCTGGGTGTTGTTGAGTTGTACGTAGACTAAATGCCAAGATCGCTGTATGGCACTCATATAGGGAGTATTGAGTTCGAGCTTGCGGCACATAAGGGCTTCGCAGTATACGGAATGTGAATATGAGGGGAGAGCTTCGCGGCCTTCCTCGGGGCGTGGTGTGACGGGGTATCTTGGCATGATGGGTACTAGCGAAGAGTATTCTGGAGGGAAGATTGAGTTTTCTGAGATGGAGCAATAAAGTTGGGCGAGGAGCTTGGGGTTTTTTCTAAGGAATTCATGTTGAGTAATGGCAGCAATTTCTGAGCTGGTAGGGTTTGTAGGGAGGAGATTTGGAGCGGAGAGAGTGCGACCTACCGAATATTGAAATGAGGAGGAGGAGGAGGAGGAGGGTGGAGCGGAGTTGTATGGGGCTGTTGTTGAATGCGATCTTTGTCTATTGAAGAACATTGTGATAGTATGAGTATATATGAGAAGGATTGAAGAGAAAGGAAAATAAGAAGGAAGAAGAAACGGAAGAAAGTAAATAAATAAATAGAGAAATGAATAAATAAATATATATAGTGAAGGGAAAGAATAATAATAATAATAATGAAAATACCAATATAGAGAAAAGGAGGAAAGGGTGGTTTATTTATTTATTTTAATGTTTTCTTTTAGTATTATTATTATTATTTTTATTAGTATCAAAAGAAGAAGGACAATTTTGAGTAGTGTCGCATCGAGATTGGATTTGGGTGAAGTGGGGGATACGGATTTGGGTGAAGGTTACAGTTTGGTTGCTGTTGAGAGAGATTTTGGCGAAAAGGAAGAAATATAAATAATAATAAATAGCAGATATCTATGACATGAAGGATATACCAAGATATTTAAATAATTGGTTCAAAATAGAACAATAACTACAGAGCAGCATTAAATGTATCAGGTTGACTTAACTCAATTGATTTGAGATGATCTGAGATGGTTTCAGTTGACTTGAGCTGATTTCCGTTGATTTGAGCGTCGGCTAAACTGAAGAAAGATGACTTTAATTACAGTTAAATACAGTGTTCATTAACTTTTGTATGGCACTTGATGGAGAGTTCATTCAAAAAATGGCGTTTGAATTCATGCAAATGTTTTGTGTGAAATTCATGGATTATGCAACTATTTTTATCCAGGGACTGTTTGTCTCTTGACTCTTGGCCGGTCTCTTGACTTGGATATTAAATCTTAAGTCTCATATGAAGAATCCTTATTGTTTGCTGTTTGTTTGTTTGTTTGCTTGTTGTTCGTTGTTTGGCTAAAGTCTTTGTGATACAACACAATCCCTTCTATTATTCTTTTGGTAGTTGATTGTGGCTATCATGATGATGATTTAATTTTGTATACTCCCTTCTTTGTGCATTTCCTCTTTCTATATGTATCCACTTCATCTCTGACAGCATCCCCATCTTAACCTATATTCATTCTTTGTTCATTAATTTTGTTTGTTCGTTTGTTTGTTTTTGGTTTTGTTTGGTTTGCGCTTCGACTCACATTCAGCATTGGCCAGTGGCTTACCCCCATTGACCTTTCTGGCCCTTCCTTGGTCGAATGGCAGTTATCAATGTATGTACATCACGTGAAACCAAGACAATTAAGCTGCATGGGTACTGTGGTGTAATACGTAATTGTACATATTTTCCCTGCTGCTATCACATGTGTGATGTAGTGGAGGACTAAAGATAACACACTCACCCCAATGGTGACCCCATACACAAAATAAATAATGAAAAAAGTAAACAAATGAAAATCCAAAAAACACAAAAGTAAACAAAAAAACAAAAAAACAAAAAACAAAAATTTAAATTACTCAAATCACCATCACTGCCATCATGTTGTGCTTGGAATGAATTACAATGAAATCAAATTTTTTTTTTTTCAATTCTTTTTCTTTCTTTTCTTTTTTAATTTTGATTCAAAACTTCAGAATATTAAAAGCCATCTAATGGCATTAAATTTTTCATTCTTCATCTTGAAGTTGTCCCGAGATGATCCAAAATCAAGAGAAGTAAATGAATAAAACTGAGAATTTATGCTCATGAAAATATAAATAAAAATACAAATATTAATATATAAGTATAAATAAAAGTAATAGTAAAAGTGAAAAGAAATACATTTTGCATGATTGGTGGACTCACATTTAGCCATGTCATGTCTCCTATACCTCCTGTGCCTTTTTTTCATTCGTTTTCTATATTTATTATTTATATTTTTTATTATTATTAACCTCTAGTTCATGTTATACATGTAATTATAAGTCAATGAACATGTCAATGAATATTCAATGGTGCTTGTGATGATGATGAGGAATCAACTGCTATTGTTTGACTGTGAATTCCCCAGTTTTGGGAAGCTCATGGTACAAAAGTAACTATTGGTAACTGTTAATGGTTGACTTATCATATAACCTATGACCCTATCTCTCTCATTGTGTTTTTATTTTTTGAGCGTATTTAATCACGTGACAAGTCATGTACCATTCCAGTTGAGCCGAAATTCACTCAGAATTGCCCTCATGATTCCGCTTCTTCTGAATAATTAAGATTTTATAATCATGATACTGTGAATCCATCTCATGGTCATTCAAAGGCCGTCAGTGCAAACACTCCATCAAGCTAAAGCAACAATAACTAAATGGCTAAAATCATTCTTCCACTATTGAATTGAAATAGTTGGAGCGAAAGCGCTTGAAGGAGGGCTAAAACAAACCCCAGCATCTCTTTTTTGTGATATATTGGAAATGGCTTACAACAGTGTAATTTAATGCCTTGCAATTTACAAATAGCATATTTTGAGAATCCGGTGTAAAACAATCCCGAGTAAACAAGGAATCTATTTCACTACAAATCACAAATCAGGTAGAACACTGAGAAACACATTACAGAATGTTTGTGCCCCACTTTCTCAATTAAGTGAATGGCCGACTCTCTTCATTATCCCCTTCATTTTCCATATCCAAGATTAAAGATAATCTGGATCAGCATCTCTATCATCTACCGCATCCGCGCCAATGGTGGCTATTGTACCTATATATCTGTTGTTGGTAACCCCCCACTGGGAAAGGATGGCTCTTGAAATTTCGGCCCAGAAAAAGAACGACTACTCCTAAATCTTGGGGAAAGCTTTTTTGGGTGTTATTTGTGGCACTAGGTTTCTATAGTGTGTAGTGAAATATTAGAATCCTATAGGAGGCTTCTAGATCCAAGGAGGGGAAATAGCTTCCTTGGCGTCGCTAGCCAAGGTCCAAAGTACCAGTATTATAAACGTATGTTAAGCTTATTTTGAACTGACTAATTAGCCAGAGAGCCATTCCCATTGCCCTTTTGTGTTCATTAAATATACAAGGCTTAAAATTTTGCGTTCAAGTGTAGTCAGTGGCTTATAATACTAGGTTATCTTTGCTTATGATTCGAAGGTTCATAGACCTAGTCTCATGTGTAAACTTAGAGATATGAAATTCCAGTGCTGATGATATCATTGCGGGGAGGTCTTATTTTCATCAGATGAATCCATATCCTCTTCTAATCGGCCCAAAAATATCACATACAGTGGAGCATTTTGAGTGAAACATAAGCTGCATTGATCGATTGAAAGAAATAAACGATTTCCCCCTACAAACCCGGGTAGTTGCGTAGATATCGTCTGTATTAGAAAACGGTGAGAAGGGGAAAAGAAATGGCTGATGAAGAATAAATGAAGAAGAATAAGGCGCATTCTGTGGAGGGGAAATTCAAATTAAAGTTCAAATCGATGAAGACGGCTTCAAATTGTGTGCAGAAGACGATTTAAGAAAAAACAAAAATATGTACAATCCGTTATTTGTATGGAGCTACCGTTAGCAACAGCAGCCTAAAAGTTGGCTTCAAACTGAGCCGTTTGTTAAAATCCGCTGCTGCCGTAAGTCCAGTCTACGACGGTCGAACTGGTGGTTCAGGTGGTGGATAGTCGACCGAGATTTTTATCTATTATTTTTTATTATTTTAGATATTCTTCAGTTGCTTGTATTGGATCCCAGTGATTGTATGCTTGTCTACTACTAATATCTTGCTAAACGCCTTTCTCAAACCTTATTCGTGAAGCCCTGAATTCATGGTGTTGTGTCGCAAATGGAGGAGTTCTTTTGAATGAAAGATATCCTTGTCAAAAAGTCCAATTCATACATTTGAGAGAATTTGGCCCCCTTACAACTTCCCCTCCTAATAGAATAGGAGAGGTATAATTCAATAAGGAACCAAGAGAAAAGGGTCAATCTCTTAAGCTCTCGACATTTAAAGCGTTGTGATCACGTGCTAGTTTGTTGAAGATGATGGTTACACACTACATAAGTATTGACATACGAGGAGCAAGCAACAGCAATGTACCTAGTTGTTCCTAAAATATCTATTGACTACATATCATGTGAATCAAAAATATCTATTAATATTTGGTATTTGGCTTAACTACGTCATCTCTACAAAACAAATCAATCAAAAAAATATAATTTTAAACGACACCAGCAGGACTCGAACCTGCGCGGGAAAATCCCAAGAGATTTCTAATCTCTCGCCTTAACCGCTCGGCCATAGTGCCCAATTCCTGATTTTGATCAAAATTTGACATTTATATGCTAAATTGATGTTATTTTGCCTATTTGCTTACGTGACATCTGATCTTGAAGAATACAGGGGAAAAAAAAAAAAATGGCGAACGACGACGAACAAGACGTTGCAATGAATATTGAACCTATTGAAGTTGATATTACTGATAACCCTGATAATCCTGACAATCCTGACCACCCGGATGGATTGGAAGTTGATGGTGGCGATGGTGTTGTTGCCACCGATGGTGGTAGTGAAAAAACCCCTGACAGTGCAACT
>JAJLWW010000155.1:0-49389 GCA_030570935.1 Geotrichum klebahnii
CCACCATCGGTGGCAACAACACCATCGCCACCATCAACTTCCAATCCATCCGGGTGGTCAGGATTGTCAGGATTATCAGGGTTATCAGTAATATCAACTTCAATAGGTTCAATATTCATTGCAACGTCTTGTTCGTCGTCGTTCGCCATTTTTTAAACAAATTTATAAATCGTAGATTTACTGGAAAGTAAATGTCCATATTTAGGTCTAAACTGTACATTTTAGAAACAACAAATAAGTTTTCCGATATAGTGTAACGGTTAGCACGGTCCGCTTTCACCGGGCAGTTCGGGGTTCGATTCCCCGTATCGGAGAGTTTCTTTTTTCTTTATCATAAGATAATTAAATCAATTTTTTTAGTGATCTTCTGGAATCAATTTACAAACATCTTTCAGAAGGAATATAAGTATAAAATGCTATACAAAATAAAGCATGTTCAAGAAATGAATAAAAAAAAAAAAAAAAAAAAAAAAATCAATTACAGTAGATACTACTGCCTGATCGACGACAGTGTGCTACTTGAAATGTATTCTTAAAGTTACAAATGTACACAATTAAATCGTAAAGACATAAATGTATTGACAGAATGTTCCCCATTCTTCTTGTTCTCACTTTCCGTAAGTTTCATAATTGAGTTCGTTCAATATTTTCAAAATTTAATTGATTCCCTCCTCCTTAATAAATTACAGAGAAATCTTGTTCTTGCCATTAATATTATTGTTTTCATTCGTATTCTTTATCTCAGTAACGTCAGCAGCTGTTGAAGTCGAAAGTTTTGAGGCATCAAGATCATTGTCCACGGACTCATATTTGCTGAGGCGTTCTTTGGTTTGGGCAAGATCAGTTTTGAGAGATTGAATGTATTCAATAGCCATTTCGACTATTGAAGCCTTAGAGTTTGCTTGAAAGGCGGGGGGTAATACTTTCCCAAGGTCAGCAAGAGCACTGTTAATCCGATTCCGGCGGCCCTGTTCAGCTAATTTATGCGATGTCCTTTTAGACGTAAGATCGACAGATAACGCCTCCGGGTAGACAAGGCCCAAATGGTTGTGATTACCTTCCACAATATTTTGATAATTAGATTTTGATGCTAGTAAGGCTGATAGGTCAGTAGTTCCAGTAGTTCCAGTGGTCCCAGTGCTGCTTGAACGATGGTGATTATGGAGGTGAACACCAGCGACACCGGAAGTCCCTGGCTCTAGTCGTGGAGAGATTTGAGGCGACATTTTGGGTCGTAAAGAAGGTGACGCTTGAATATTAACTGGACGAGACCTCCAAACTGGAGACGAGCCTGCTGAAGAAGGCACAATAGAAGATGGCGTGGCTTTAGGTTTTAGTACAGTGCTGGAAGGCGACGGGCCAGGCAGGATGGGAGAGAGTAAAACAGCTGACTGAGATCTGGCAAGAGGTTTTCCTCTACTTCCAGACGCCAAGATGGACGGTGAAGCAAACTTGCCCTTACTGCGAGCTTTCCTTGGTTCAGTAGCTGACTGAGCAGCAATATTTTTTGTTGCACGAACAGCGTTTTGCAAATGAATTTCCGTTTCTGAGCTATCCAGCATTTCGACATCTTTACGTTCCGGAAGATTCATCAAACTGGCAGGGGTCACTGCAGCAGAAGAATCAGATGGCTTCATAGCTATAGGTACTTCTACAGGTCGGGACTTTTTGTACTGGGGAGGAGGCATGCTTAGGTCCTGTACTGTTTCTGGAGATATACTTTCCGAGGGGAGACTTTGATTTTCCGATGTAACAGATCTTGAAGTAGCGGAAATAACTGGAGAAGAAGCAGCGGAGGTAGGGAACTTGGTTGATGACCGTCTTGAAGGCCGAATTAATGGAGACTTCTTAGCGATTCTAGATGAGGAAATTGAGCTTTGTCTTGAAGACATGAGCGGTGCTAATACAGGAGTCGTAGATAACTTACGGGAACGTTGTGTAGATTTGTATGATTCCTTTTGGTCCTTCCGCAAGTTAAGATCAACATGACTTGAAGCAACTGAGGGAGAAGAATATCCGTCAAAGTAAGGGACAGGCATAGTAAACTCAGAAGTCGGCAAGATGCCAGGATTTATGGTATCAAAAGGAGTCACTGCTGGGGACAAGAGAGGAGTAAACTCGTCAGATGTAGACGAAACCCCTATCGTATTCGTGCTGCTACAGCTTCTATTAGAGTTATTGTCTAATCCACTGGGCATGGGAGACCGAAATACTTCGTTTGGAACAGCACTAGAAGTAGACATGACCAAAGAACTATGACAGTTATCACGCTCCATAAGGAGTGCATCGATTTGAGAATGTTGGGTAGTGCTATTTGGTAGTGAGTTCATGGAATAGTTCTGGAACAGTTCTTGAAAAAAGTATTGAACATTTTGTTGACTGGAAGGATCTGGACTGAACTGATGATCACTTGTAGTAGTGAGCCCAATATTCTCAGGTGAACTATAAGACTGGGGGCTGATATGAATATTAGTGAAATCCATGAGTGACTGTAGTTCGTTGAAACCCGTTGCATTACTCGTAGTATTTTGGCTAGAAACTGGGTAATCTATAGCTGAGTTATCAGCATTATTAATATGACCAGAAACGCCATCAGAGACTTCAGCAGTCTCCTTTGTCATTTTAACAGGAGGTGCCAAAGGGCTGTTGTGATCTGAAGGATCTGAAGAGGGTGTGCCATCCAGAGGGGTATTTTGGTCAAACGGACTTAAATGGTGGAAAAGAGTGTTAATAGTGTGACTGTCTTCATGGTCCCCAGTTTCATAGCTGGACCACGACACTGGAGAAAGAGTCGACGCCGATCGATCCATGAAGAAGTATCGAGTAGAAGTGTCGAAAGTAGTAGTATGTAGATAGTATATGAGGCCTGGCGTGTGTACTAAGAAGCTGAGGAGCTAGCTAGATGGGTACTGCAGTAAAGAAAAGTGAGTAATTGGCGATTTTGGGTGAAAAGGCGTTAAAAGACGGGTAACCCACCTGAGTCTTTGCCTGGCAGTCCACCAGGCCTCATAGTCTAAGTAACAGACGCTACGCAAAAGTCTTTCAACTTGAGAGTTTCATGGTAGGTGAATTGTCATGGTCATTATATTTATTTCAAACATATTTTAGAAGGACAAAATAGAATTGAGAAAGAAGCAGAAAAAAAAAATAATTAAAACCGAATTTTTTTTATTTTGGTGCGAATGCCTCAAATTGTTATGGTGGTGACCACTAGTGGATATTGCAGGCACTACAAGGCAGGGACAGAAAGGCACCAGCCGCATAGTATCACACACGTGGAATATATCTATCGTGCCATTGGTGGTAAATAGTCCACATTTATGACCAATTAAAACTCAAACAAGCCTAATTCATCCAGTTACATTCCGTTGATCAGTTTGGCCCAAAAGGACAGGATTTGTACAGCCATCGTCGATCCTGGCCACCGGTCGCGAGCCCGACGGAGCAGTGATAAAAGAGCAGCGAGAACAATTACATCGACTACCACGCGAGTACAAAAACCCCAAAGAAGCGACGTCAGAATGCGCCATACCTGTTTCTTAGCAAGTCCATGAAGGACGTTGAATATACGTAAAGTTGTTTGAGAAACAGCACTATCATTGCCATTTGCATTGCGAAGACGAGTTTCCCGGCCAATTGAGTTTCCAGCACGCACAGAAACATTGGATTCGTCTTTGTATGAGTATATGGATGACTGATTGCGAACATGACTGTAGCTAGGCGTCGAAGGGCGGCCTGTAATCTTATTTCTAGGCGGAGGACGGCTTGCTCGACCACCTCTTCGAGGGGACCGTAGTCCGCCTTCTGAGCTTGCAGGCAAGACAGACGCTGCATCCGACATTGCGATGGCATGACGTTGCCTTATGGCCATGATTTCTTCGTTGATGGTCTCCAGAGCCCATGAAACATCTCGCCGCCATTTCCGCATTTCCAGACTATCTGAACTCACGGAATCGGCTATATACTCTTTCTTTGGAGTGGCTCGAAGGCTAGGTTGAGGATGAGATAATTGAGACCCGTAGTTTGAGTATCCGGCTGCGCTGACCGTGTCGCTCCCATATGGTAGTCCAGAAACAAATGATTCTCCACCAGATGGCCTCAGCTGTGTATCGTATGAAGTGTATGACCCTGCCATTGATCCAGAATATTGCGGCAGAGGAGATGGAGTTACCTCATTAGTCTTTATCACAGACAGATCTATGTCTTTAACTTGGGCCCAGAGGTATTCTAGATCACTTAATAGTTTACGGGCCTCCTGGGTATCACTGGCGTATTCCCGCATAGTCTAGATTTTTTCAGAACATCAGTAATTTGTGACTATGTTACTCTGGAGCACATACCTCAATGAGAAATGAAATGTACTTGTGCTTAGCTTTTATTTTGCTAACACCTTCTTCTTGCTTCCACGCATCCCTAGAGAATGTCAATATTGGGGTTGACAAGATGCCCATAGGCTAATTGCACGTTCTTACCACTTTCGTCGTCCAGCAGAGTCTTCTGGGGTTCGCCCTGTAGGCCTTCTCATAATTCCTTCCACATCACCCTCTAAAGTATGCTGTCAGATATAATACAATGGTCTCAGATAAATGGTCAACCTACCAGTAGCTTGTTTATACAAACCATACAGTCTGATTCTGTTGTGAACAGGGGGCTTTGGTAGACTGTCAGGCCCCTTACTTGTTGATAATGCTTTGATGGTCCAAATTGCTCTTACAAAGACCTTCTCAATTGAGTCTGCCATATTTAATACCTGAAATTCTACCTGTGAAAGTTCTCAAGCTCTCCGTTTGTCTTCGTTCGTAGCCTGCTATTACTGGGGAGACTGATAAAATCCTGAAATTATTATGTAACCTCTAGGGCTAAAACTAACAACAAACAACTCCTAAAAATTACTCCTCCCAAACCTTGAATAAAAATAAAGACCCCATTTGTGTGATGTGTTACTGAACGCGTTTTTAATACCTAAAAGGCACCATTATTGAGCAAAGCAAATAAATCAAGAATAATGTACGGCGGTAACAGTAAAACCTATGGTTATTTTGATAATAATCAAACGAATAGCCAACCAGCCCAGCCAACCATGTCCCAAACCCACATTAACATAAGCAATGTGCCAGGGAATCACAATCCAGCATCTAACCCTCCTTCTTCTTCCTCAGCACCCGGATCAAATAAAACGCCATTACCCACGGTAACTACAACGAATGCACAATCTAGGAATACTTCTGATGCTCGACCTTTGACACAAGTTCAGTCAGATGCTTCCTATCTTACTAAAGTAGCACATATCGATGATCCTGAGGTACAAGTGCTAGACTTGAAGCAAAGTCAATCATTTCAAGATTCTCGCAATAACGGTCTCAGTAGTAAAAGGCGGCGAGAAAGCGAAGCAAAGCCTGATATTTTAATAAATAAAGAGAGCCAACTTAACGACGGGAACGAAGATAGTAAACATTCAAAAAAGCAGAGCCGATCTGTAACAGTATTCCAATGCAAATCATGCCGACATATAATATCAGATACACTTTCATGGCGTGGAGCGGTAGATGATGAGGAACTCAAAGTTTTTGTTGTCTCTTCTATAGTTCCAGAATCTGTCAAGACTACATCTCAATTGACGATGTCACAATCAGGGTTAGACCGAGGCTCTAGTTATAATGATTTAGTATGCGCTAAGTGTGACCATTTACTGGGCCGTATTTATATGACGACAACTCAGCACATGGATTTTGCTAGAGGAATGTATACGTTCATGGCCGAGGAGATGGCATACTACTTATGTGGTTCTCACAAACAAGCAGAGCCGGGAATTGATGATGCTATCAAGGCAATGCTCAAGCCAACCCCCAGTACCACTTCCAAGCAGCTTGCAATGGTGGAGACTATGCTCATGTCAATCCACAAGCAGTTTCAAGAACTCAATGAACGTGTGGCTCGCATAGAGTCGGCAACTAAATAGAAAGCGTCTCATTTAGCTTGCAATATTGGTAATACATTATGATACAATCAACTTTGATCATCTAACATTTATCAGCCACGATGCCCATACAAACTTGTAGACTAGTAAGTGACAGAATGCCGTTCTCAAGCTTGAATATGATAATAAATAATATAAAATACACAACCATATTCTTAACTGTAATCTATTAATACCACTCAGAATTTTGGCCCGTAGAACCTCCGTTACCTGGACCCCATGCACTTTCTAGGCCTGGAGTCTGTCCGAAAGGAGTTTGTCCATACCCATCAGCTCCGGCTCCACCAGCATCTCCATGTCCACCCATGCGTCCATCCATCTCTTCCAACGCAAGCACTATGGATGCAACCTTCTTCTGTAATACATCAATACCCTTTATAACTACTTCGTTAGGTTTCATGGACCCCACAGTCTCAACGTTGAAATAAAACTTGTCAGGTTTTGCGTTGTAGTCAAACGGGTCGTTTTCCTTTGGCGGCTCTTCCCACTTGCAATTATCTGACTCGGGCCATTCTTCCTCTGCATTTTCCTCGTACCAGTAATCAGTGTGCTTCAGCTTATTCCATGGATCATATTCAAATCCAATAGCAGACACTGGTGACCACTTGGCATGTTCTTTAGAGATTCCCTTTTTCGCTACACATCGCAGTCGTAGTTCCTGGTGTTTGCGTAACTTGCAAATTAGAACTCCTTTTTGCTCCGGGTCATTCAGTACAGGCCGTCCAACGGGTGAATCGGCACGCCCATCCACCATAAGATCTCGCGTGTAAATCTCCAGTGTCGCGTCACTTGTGCACTGCGCGTTCAGTTCCAAGGTCACCGAGCATCGGTGACAATATTGATCACATGTACAGTCGCGTGTGTATTCTAACTGATCCGCATATGTTGATTCTAGCGGAATAAGGCCCAACCTGTGAGCAATAAATTCGTCAGCTAACACAGATGTGTTGATATCAATCTCCACCAAATCAATGGCTATAAAAGTTAGTAAAATATAACCACGTAATGTGATCAGTGTTTGGGCTCACCTATTGTGGGAATTTCTGCTATTATTGTTCTTCGTACTGAGTTTGCTAGACTGTTGTACAAATGTTAAACAAGATCCGTCAAAGAGGCAAGATAGAACAAATACTCACGCTAGATCTACATCTGACATGACAAAGTCTACCTCATCTTTACTGATTTTTCGTATTGTAATTTTAGGTCCGTCGTCTGCTTCCATCGTATATATTGATGTCCTGTAGATAGAGTTGGTGTACTCAAGAATATTGATTGAAAATGCCCTTCTGCTGAAATATTTCATATTTTGAAGGTGGTGAGAAATGTCTCGTAATCCTCAATTCACCTAACCCTAGTTCGGGCACAACTCACTAAGGAATCGGTGTTTACACTCTATCCTATACAAAGAATGGGAACCGTGAACTATTGACTGTTCACATTCAACTTCTATTTGAGATATTCGAGCTGATTTGCCCTGTTAGCTAATTTATTAAGTCTCAAAAGACCAAATAATTTTCTCTGCTGACAACCAACCAAATAAGCTTCTGAAGAAGTATCCTTCACTCCCATCTTTACCACACCCACACGCCATCTCATTTACCAGTTCACACCATGGCAGCAAATAACTCTACGCCTTCAATGAGTTCGTCCATGTCCTCATGGGAATCAATTTCTCAGCTTGCTAAGACTGCACCGGCATTGAATGATAATGAGTTTGACTCTTTTCTAAGTAGTTTCAGTAATCCACAACTTAAGAAAACTACCAATAACGAGTCTTCATCCTCACTGGCTACTTCAACCGCCGAGTCTCATCAACGCCGCCGTACAGATACTGGAGGACATCTGAATAGTGGACATTTAACAAACTACCAGAAGCAACTTCAGAAGAGGGCGCCACAAATTCCAGACTTGAGATTCGAGCATTCTTACCGCAAATCCATTGCACAAGCCAACGGTAGTTGGTGGAAAATTGCCCTTATTACTATTAGAGATCAAGTTTCATTTCCACTTATTCAGGGCTTTCTATGGAACCTTACTCTGGTGGGAATCAAGACTTGGCGCCTCGCAGCTGCCTCTAGTGGCGGCACTTGGGGAAGTAAGTATACAAAGTCTTTGCAATGCAATTATCATGGAGTTAACACTAGTAGAAAACTTGAGTAATTGGTGGGCAAAAGTCAACAAAAATCAAATCTAATCGAATCTTTTTCAGAGAATCATCGTAAAAAAAATAAATAGCAAATTTATATAATATAAATATTATTCTTGAATTCATAAACAAATCATAAAGAGTAGATTACTGTGTGTCATTAAAATTTTGACGGCCTTGGTTGTAGCCTTGATATCCTCCGTTTGGCTGAAATTGGTTGAATCCTTGGCCATTGTTATAATTACCACGACCACGGTAATTGTCTCGTCCACGATAATTGTTACGGCCTCTACCACGACCTCGGCCTCGATTATTGTAAACACTGTCTTGGCCGAAAGTCTCCATGTTCAATTTACGTTCTTCACCACGGCGCTGATATCCTGTCATATTGTTATCGCTACCCTCAAACCTCTCTTTAGTTGTTGACGAAATGTTATCAAAAAATGACGAGTTCTTGTTATAAAATTCGTCCTTGCTATGAGAAGGAGGAATCACAGAAGGGCTACCAGAAGGACTGCCACCAGCTACTTCTTGTGCCAAAGCTTCTTTGGAAAACTTTGCATTACTCTCAGCGAAGTTGAACTCAGCTAGTTTAGAACCCTGTGTTTGCTTAGATTCAATTGATTGACCGGCAGGTGCAGCAGTGGGAGGGACTGGCATAGCTGCAGATTGTTCAGGAAGTTCTTTAGACTCTTCAGCTACAGGAAAATTGGGATACTGAACATTTCGGGTGGAGTGAGGATAGGGAGGCTCGTGCGTTGATTGAGATGCATTAGAAGGAAATGAAGGAGGTTTGGAGAAAGAGCTCAAATTAGAATTGTAAGCTGGCTGGCTAAATCCAGAAGGCTGACCAAATCCAGCAGACTGGCCTGGGGGTGCAGGCTGTCTTTGGGGTTGCTGCACCTGTTGAGATTCCTGAGGCTGCTGAAGTTGCTGAGATGGACGAGGAGCTTGTGGGGTCTATAATTTGTTAGAATGAGGAGGATTATAAAAGATAAAAATTGATAGAAAGAAATGTGAAATGATTCCACAAATAAAACTTACTTGATGCGTCACAGGCTCAGGTTGTGACTGAGGAGGAGGAGGGTCATCGGAAATTTTCAAATCCTTCACATCAGAGCCACGGAAGATGATGTACTCAAAAATACCATCAGAAGGAGGAAATTCATTCACACCGTTTCTTCGGCCTTCGGTACCAAAGGATCGAACCTGACGCAAAGAGACAGTAGAATCTTTGGAGTTGATTTCATGAAGAATTCCTACGTATCGGTTCTCACTGTTGGAGATGAGGGTGATGGTTTTACCAATGAATTGAGCCATAATTGAATGCTTTCGGGAGTTGTAAAAATGAAAATATCGCTCCTAAGCGCGTGACAACTTGTTTAAAAGAGAAGCAACGGGCGGCCTAATGCACTGAACACAAAATGAACCGGTGGTTGAATTATGATGGATTGAGACTTGCTAACTGAAATCCAGATAAAGAAAAAGGAGAGGGAGAGAAGGAAAATTTGAAGAAAAATGAAGGCATTTTAACACCATCACACATATCCAGTGAAGTAGGGTAAATACAGGTTAGGTTTCAAGCTACACTGTTTTCTTGTAACGCTCATGAAAAAACGTTCCATACATGTTTATCAAGTTCTTCCCTGATCAAACCAATCATGACTTCTATTACTCCTTTCCGAGCTACTGATCTATTGTCTTTAAGCGCTGTTAATTTGGATGTTCTTACTGAGAACTATTATATTAGTTTTTACTTGGGATACCTCTGTAAATGGCCTTCCATGTTCTTCAAGAGCGAGAATGCTGACGGCGTGTGTACTGGATATATGATGGGTAAGGCTGAGGGTTTACAGAAGAATTGGCATAGTCATATTACAGCTGTAACGGTTTCATATGATTATCGAAGGATTGGACTAGCCCGAAGGTTAGTTGAGCAACTGGTAACGAGTTCGGAAGATAGTGCCTACGACTGTTATTTTATGGATCTGTTCGTACGCAGCACAAATTCCCTAGCCATAAACATGTATCGAGGCTTTGGGTTTGATATTTTTCAGAGGGTGGTTGGATATTATGACGAAGGACTAGGAAATCCCCCAGAAGATGCGTTTGGTAAGTTCATTTTTTATGTCTATATAATATTCATGGAGACAAAACTAACATGACCAGATATGAGGTTACCCTTGAAGAGAGATATAAAAAGAGAGAGCTTATTAGGAGCTAGTGACAAATGAACCATCGAAGTACTTTGATTTTGGTAAAATAGTCGGGTTACATATAAACCAAATGAATTAGTCGATTCAAACTTAATAATATTGAAAATAAATTAGATTCTATTCACGAACACATCTACAATCATACAACATGTGTGCATTAAGTGAAAGTGGACCTCCACGCTCGTAGGAAATTTGAGCATCGCGGTGAGTAATTTGCATCGGTAGATCTTGCTTGCACTAAAATAGGAACATAACACGGATTTCCGTTATGCACCAGAGTGTTGGTAAGCTTCTTTTACGAGTTGGGATACGGGCAGAGAAGGACTTGAAAACTGAGGTTTTCCTGATCGCTAACGTACATTCATGCCTAAATTAATAAAAAGAATTATAAATACATGACAGTTTACTCTTCAGGAACTTCATGTAATTTGGTTAGTAAGTAGAAACACAAAATAGGGGAAAATACATACTGTCCACCTCGCCGTTGTTAATGGCATCGATGGTGAGATGAGCAGGCTTGCCGTTGATTCTGGCACCAACAGATTGGGCAGTTCCGAGAATCTCCTTGACAGTTCCCTCAAGGGTCTTAGCAAAGGACTTTGATCTCATCTCACGGGCAATGTTGATGATCTCGTCCAGAGCAATAGAACCGTTGTGCTTGATGTTCTTCTCCTTCTTTCTATCTCTTGGGGGTTCCTTAAGAGCAGTGATAACCAAAGAAGAAGCAGAGGGAACAACAGAGACGGTAGCTTGACGGTTCTGGATGGTAAGCTGAACAGTAACACGAATACCCTTATAGTTCTTGGTGGCCTTGGCGATATCTTCACCAACCTTCTTGGGGGACAGACCAAGAGGACCAATCTTAGGAGCCAGAGCAGATGAAGCACCTACTTCACCACCAGTGGCTCTCAGGTAGATGATCTTAACTTCATTAGGGTCGAGCTAGACGGCTGTTAGAAACTGTTGAAAAAAGTATTTTAGTCGGTATTGTAGCGCAATGAATTTCGGTTCAATTCGTAAAATAAAAACAGCAGACAGCCAACGATATGCTACTAATTTAACATATCTTTAAATGGCTCTCAAAGAAAAGCATTTGTTCTTACCTTAGGTGGCATTGTGATTTATTTTACTGTTGCTGACTGTTGCGAGTGGTGAGGAAAGAAAAGAGAATCAATAGCAAATTTTTGGCGGAGGATTTGCTACATACATGCACACCTCGAAATTTTTTCTTTTTTTTCAAAAATTGTTCCCAATAGTCTTCAGGTATTCATGTCCTAGCCCTGATAAACCGCTGAAAGCCTCACTGTTGCCATGACTGCAGGGGATGAAAAATTTGAATTTCTTAATTCAGATGTCATGGACTGAAACATTATACGTGACCCAATATGCACATAGGGTTAAGACCTAATGTAATTTGTCATTACTACTACATGACTAACAACTTGTAACACATTAATAACTTGTTAGGGCCTTTTCCGGATTCCGGAAGAAAGATACTCGATTGTGAATTAACCATAGTCGATCACGTCTTCAGCCAAATTGAATACCACACGAAAATGCTTATTGAGTCGAGGTGACGTCCACTGGACTCTGAGACCTGTTTTACCGCGACTTATACATTCAAAAATTTCAATACACAACAAATCATTTACATTTCTTTTGCAATTATTTCCATATTCTGCCTCATATTCACAGTTATTTCCCCTATCCAGACCTCTTCCTAAGTTATTATGCCAGCCCATTCAGTAGAAGCTCCTCTGGGACCGTGGGGTAAAGCAATAGCTGGAGCAACTGGTGCTGTTGTAGCTAATATCATCGTTTACCCCCTTGACATGTAAGCAATGTCCATGAGACTCTCTAGATTTCATCGTCTAATAGTACGAATTGTAGCGTCAAGACTAAACTTCAAGTTCAAACAAAACTTTCTGAGACCTCAAACGAGGAAAAAGATTTAGAATTGCAGATTTCAAGGTATATTTATTTCGACCTTGACTGGACTTCCGTTTTGCTAATAATCTTTTAGGAAGGAGATTTATACAGGGACTATTGATGTTTTGCAAAAGATATACGAGAAGGATGGAGTTCCAGGACTCTATCATGGGCTCTTTGGAACTATAATTGGTACCGCATCGTCTAATTTTGCATACTTTTATTGGTATGGCTTGATTCGTGGTATCTATTTACGTCGAAACAAAGGCGCAGAGCTGTCAACAGTAACTGAACTAGCTTTGGGGGCTGCTGCAGGAGCCATTGGCCAAATGTTCACTATTCCTGTATCAGTAGTTACAACTAAACAACAAACAGCCGAAGTATATCAATCGCTATTAGAAACTGCCCAGAATGTGGTAGGTGAAGACGGTATTACTGGTCTCTGGCGAGGTCTTAAAGCTTCGATTGTTCTGGTGGTAAACCCCTCTATTACGTATGGCTCCTACGAAAGGCTCAAGGCTGTTTTGTTTCCTGGGCGATCTCATTTACTGCCTCGGGAAAATTTCTTGCTTGGCGCACTTTCCAAGACTATGGCCACGATTTCTACTCAGCCCTTAATCGTGGCCAAGGTGATGCAACAATCAGGTGGTGTAAAAGGTCAAAAGAAGTTTGATTCTTTTGTGGACGCTTTAGTCTACTTGGCCAAATATGAAGGTCTAGCGGGACTTTTCAAGGGTCTTGGACCTCAGATCACCAAAGGCATCCTTGTGCAAGGACTTTTATTCATGTTCAAAGATCAAATTGAGCTCTTTATTGTCCTGATCTTTAGATTCATAAAATCCCGAAAAAGAATGGCTCTTAGATAATTGTCCAATTATTGAAAATATACATTAAATCTGTTGGTTCTATCACTAAAAGCACATTCAATAATGAATCTAGTCATTCTATTTTCCCCAAAGAAGTACTCTCTTATCCGCTCCACCAGTTACAATAACATCTTTGCCATCTACCTCACAGATATCAATGTCACGAATCTTCTCGGAATGTTAATATTAAATCTAAGTAAAGATCAGTAATATCACTCACCTTATTGTCATGACCACCTTTAAGCTCAGCTACAAGGTTTCCAGAAGCAACTTCGATGCCTCTTACAACTCCATCATCACCTGTAGCCCAAATTCCTTTACCATCTGAACTCCACTTTATCCGAGGAGTTGAAAACTTATCCTGGGGCGCATGAGCAAGTATGTTTTGCTGTATGCTGTCTTCGTTCAAGTTCCCTAGAATGATTCGTAGGTAAGGTGCGTGAGAAGTTGCAACTGCGTATCTGCCAGAACCATCTGGAGCAACAGAAATGTGCATTGGTGTAAATGTAATAAAAGACGAATATTCAGCGTCCAGCAAATTGACTTTACGAAGCTCCGTAAGTGAGTCAACCGGGGCATTACCAAGGTTATCAGGTATGGCCAGAAAATGCATAATAGTAGAATCTTGTGTGCAGGCTAGTAACACTAATTGTTTAGGCTGGCCTAGTTCTACAAGTGCAACGGTAGTTGGCATTTGTAGGAACTTATGAGTTCCAAGAAGAGTGAATATGACTTGCCGATGCACACCTTCAACAATCTTAAGCTTGTACAGCTTGATAAACCCATCAAATCCAGCGCTTGCCAAAATCCCATGGGCTGCATTATACGCAATGCCATTAATAAACCTACTATGAGCTCGCTCAGACCCGATAGTTTCCTTGCTCACCAGATCCGTAGCTACAAACCTCCCATCCATCCCTCCAGTAACAACAATTCCATGCCCAATGTATGTGATAGCTCTGATAGCTGCACCAGATCCGTGAACACCATGAAACACGTGCAGAAGTGTTTGTTTTCCGGCGTCATACATTCTCAATGACTTATCAGCGCCACTAACCAACACCAAATCAACCTCATTTTTGTAAAGTTGACTATCTCTACCAACGTATACTACACTAGTGATAAGTCCGGCCGTATCGAAGGGAGTCACAAGAGATTTAGGTTTGTAATCGAGTAATGTGCTGGAGATAGTGAATTTCAGCTTTGGATCTAGCGGTTCGCCAAGAGTATCTGTATTGAACACTGGCTGGGACTTGAGAAATTTCTCATGATCAAGAACAATTCTATAGAGTTAGACTGCATTATCAATTAAATGGGGTTTGACATACCCTTCCAAAGTTTCTTGGTTATCAAGGTGAGCGTTCAAGTCATAATGTGCTTCATCCTTGAAAGCTTCTAGAGTCTATTTCAAGTCAGAGAATTTTTAATCAAAACAAATTGCATTTTCACTCACTGATTTGTATCCTCTTGTTTCAAGATACTGCGCGACCAATAAATCAATTTTCTTATCGATTGCTTTCATTTTATTTTGAAGTTATAAAAAGGTAAGAATTTATACTCCCATCAGATAGAATACTAATATTAATTATTAGAAGTCAAGACATAAGGAAAAGTCACATTTTTTTTCTGTTATTATCTCACATTCTTAATAAACCTCCCAGTAAAACATATATGAATTATTGATTAATTATATCATGCCAAATTTATACGACACCAAAATTCCCTCTATAATTGTAAGTTCAAGGCTACACTTACGAAGCAGGATATGGCCAACTGAAAGGGCCATGAAAATTTAGCTGAAAATAGAACTACCTATTGATTTCAAGTTTTTTCAATTGCCCATTAATTTCATTTGAATACTACATATATTAATCTCATATATTAATCTCAAGTCTCAGGAATATGCTCTTCGTGTATTTTATGAAGAATTCGTCATATTTTGCAGAGGATGAGGGCCATTGTTAGTAGTGCCCCCATTTCCTTCCCGATCAGAGGGTGATGATCTTCGCGAATTGCTAACTGAAGGAGATTTGGTCCGGCGTGGAGCAGTACTAGAAGATCTCATACCATACCTCGACCTTGACTGTTGCTGCTTTTCATTCTCCATGAGTCGCTTAATGTGTTCTTCAACATTAACCAGCTTGGTTTCAAGCTCAAAAATATACAAATCCTTCATTTTGCGCTCTTCATTGAACGCCAGTTGTTTCATAGTAACAATATCCGTATTCAGTTTGGCTTCTAGAGCACTTTTTAGCCTTTTCAGAGTTTCCACTTCTTCAGCAGACTCAGTAGCCGCAGATGAAGCCTTTTGATATTCGACATGCATATATTCATTTTCAGTCGTTCTGGCTTTGATTTTTTCGGTCTCTTCCTTCAACTCAGTTTCCAGTTTAGCAATTTGTTTTAGCTGAGTCTCAACATCTGCAAAATTGATTTTTTTGCTCTTCTTGACTGAATCTATTTTATAGTTGGTTTCTGATTCTTCAGTTTCTTTGGCCTCAACTTTTCCTGCTTTCTCATCGTCTGTGGGTGACTCATCTTTCATTTCAATATCATGACACTCAGTTTCTCCATCAATGTCTTTATCATCGACGTCTTTATCTTTTCCATTGTCTTTGGGAGAATCCTCTTTTATCTCAATATCATTAGACTCAATGCCCCCTTCACTATCTTCAGATTTAGCTCTACCATTACTTTCGTTGGACTCTAGTTTTCCATCGACTTGAGAAGAATCCAATTTTTCATCAACTCCAATGGGCTCCAGTTTTTCGAGAACTCTGGTGGCTTCCAGTTTGTCATCAACTTCTGAGACCTCCAGTTTTTTATTGACATTTGGGACCTGAGATTTTTCCTCAATTTCAGCAGGTTCTATTTTCCTGTAGACTTCATTTGTCTCCAGTTTTTTATCAACTCCAGGAGTATCGGGAGTTTCGCCAACTTCAGTTGTGCCCATTTTTTCGTCGTTTCCATTCGAAGTCACACTTCCGTCCAGACTTTTAGACTCAGTTTCTTCCTCTTTTTCAGCACTATCCTGCAATTTATCTTTTCCGTCAGAATCAACAGCAATAAGATTTGAATCTTCACCGATTTTTACTCCATCATGCCTATCCGCCGAATTTATGATTTTCTTAGACTCTTGCTCTTGTCCCGCAAGTACTTCATCCTGCTCTTCTTTAGCAAGAAGCAAGTTCCGCACTTCCAAAAGCTCTGCTGTCTGCTTGTCCAATTGTTCTTTCATTCGCTTCATGTCACTATCATGGCGTTCAGCCTTTCGTTCATAAATTCGAATTTTTTCATTCAATTGAGTAATTTTATTAACAAAGCTGCTCATTTCGTCAACTAATTCTTCTTGTGCTGTCTGCTGTGTAGATGCAATGCTCCGCAAAGACTGAAGTTCGGTGTCTTTGACTTCCAAATCTTGCATCGCATTTTCTAATCGCCGCAGTATCTTATCTGTGAGAACTTGCCTATCATCCAGAGGTCGATGTAAACTGCCAGTTGGTGGGGCTAAAAACGAATATGAAGTTTCCGGCACACCAGGAGAATAGGTTTCACGTTTTATGCGTTTAGCTCGATAGTAATCGTCATCATCAGAAAATAAATCTTTTACTCCAGTTCCAATATTATTGTGATGACTTTCCGTAGGTATTGAACTGTCCTTAGCATCATCACTACACTTTTCACCATTACCTGTTGGAGTCTCCGTAGAGATTTCTAGCTTAGTAGATACTGAAGTTGCTGAGTCAGTGAGGAGAGCCTTTTCTACATCATAGGCAGAGTAAACTTCAATTTCTGGAATGGGAGGGAGAGGCCATACAGACCTCATATTAGCGATCCATGGTGCTAAAAACTGAAGCCCTTGGGCATAGAAAGGTCTTAGATCAACCGGAATAGTGCCAACACGTCCCCGCAGAACAACAATTGCTGCTATAACGTTTCGCATATACAAAGCCTCGTCATAAACATTTTTACGAAATTTGAAGGCAACATGCTCTGCAGAATAGTAAGGAACCAGGCGAATGATGGGCGCTAATTTTGGAGCAGTACCATTACTATCAGCAGTAGTTGTACGACTCTGTGATCGAATAGTTTCAATATGTGGATCGGTAGATTTAAACGTTTGGTCAAGCGCGATAATGAGATCAAATCGATCAGTACCAAAATAGGTAGAGTCGAGTTGAGATGACGGGATGAGATGTATTGTGGAGTACTTTTTGTTAAATTTGTGAGAAGCTCGTAGGTAGGAGCCTGAATGTCGCTTATAGTTAATCATTTTTCCGAGAAGTAGTGCCTCAATGAGATCGAAAGATTTTCCTGGTCGAGAAATTAAAGCAATTTCCATCTGTTTATCACGCACCAGCTCCACAATGTTTATCAGCATCGTGAACTTCCCTGATGCTCTGCTGAGTCGATTTGGAATATCTTTGAGGAGCAAGTTCGGGGGTAAGTAATGGTCTACAAGCAAGTATGGATGCGTCGCGACTAACTGAGAGTTTGTGTAAAGGGATTGAAGCGAGTGAGTCAAATCTCGATTATTTGTCTGAGTACCTCCATTGGAATAGAACTTGAGTATATCCGAATGGTGTAAAGACACAACCTCGTCGTTAAGTTGACGCTGGAACTCGGTCATTGGGACTGGTAGACAGTAGTCACCATCCGTATTTTCGGCAGGCGGCTGAAGGCCATTTGTGAAGAAGTCCAGAGGGTGCGCCAAGGACGGTGGCTCTGGAGTGCTGTCAAGAATACGCCCAAGTTCCATTGTAGTATGATCTATGAGACTCTTGAGAGCTAACACAAAGGCAAAGCGTTGAGTCGTGTAACGCAAGAACCACGGTGGTGTAAGAAGTTAGGAGTCTTAGGACCAAAAGAGAATAAAAAAACTTAAATGGAAAAGGAAACGAAAAAAAAAAACACAAAAAAAAAAAAAAAAAAAGAAGAAAACGGAAAATAAATTAAGGGAAGAATCTATTTTGGCCATTTCGTTTCATTTCCACTTCATATTCAAGATTAACCATACATTCCTTCAGCACAAAACCAACATGAGTGTTAGTGAAGATAGGGAAATTTCAGCAGGTATTAATAACAAGAACTATGAAGTCTCATGTTTGTATGGTAATGACTAACGCTGTTTAGATGAGGTTGCTTTGTATGACCGCCAGATTAGACTCTGGGGCATGGAGGCACAGACCAGAATGCGCAATTCAAAAGTCCTTGTCATTAATGCGGGTGCCTTGGCCAACGAAATCATCAAGAACATTGTTCTAGCAGGAATTGGATCTTTGACAATTTTGGATAGCCACGAGGTATTGGCACGAGATCTAGGGGCACAATTTTTCTTAGAGGAGTCAGACATTGGACTGAAGGTACGTGATTAATACCTTCAATGATTACCAACAATACTAATATGATTGCAGAGAGCAGAAGCTGCTTTGCCGAGGATACGGGAGCTTAATTCGCGGGTAGAGGTTTCAGTTGACACTTCATTACTAAACGAGAAAGAGAAAGAGTGGATAGCTCAGTTTGACGTGGTTGTAGCGACCGAACTATCATATCCAGATCTGGTAAGTTTTTTGAGTATTCTGAAGATAATATGCTAATTTAATTTTCAGGAATATGTCAATTCAGCTACTCGTACTGCAACCAAAGCCTTCTACGCATGTGGACTAGCTGGTTTGTATGGATACGCATTTGCTGATCTTGTCAACCACAGATTCTCTATGTACGTTATTTGTTCTCATCATGGATATCCAGGACTAATATTTTTTTAGAGAACAAGAGAGATCCAACATTCAGTTCAAGGTCGGTCCTGAAAATCCTACTAGACTTATTGAATCAATTACCTCCCGTAAGGAGGGAACTGGCTTTAAAGATACTATTGTTAAGTCAGAAAAGTATAAATCAATTTCAGAGGTGCTAGACTCTACCTCCTGCGTGTTTAATACTACTCGAGCACTCACAGCCCGCCGCGCTCTTAAAGTCAGTCCTCTGTTACCTACACTCCTTGCAATATGGTCTCTTCAAAAGGGATCGGCAGACGCAAAACTTGATAAAGGCCATGTGCTAGAGAAAACCCAGAATATGGCAAGACAACTAAGCCTTCCTATTGGAATCGTCGACAACCCAGCTGTAACTTCATTTGTTGAGAATCTGGGCGTGGAAGTCTCTCCAGTAGCTGCTGTTCTTGGAGGCATTATTGGCCAAGAAGTCCTCAATTATATTTCTAAAAAGCAACAGCCATTGCAAAACCTCCTCATTTTCAACGGTGACACTACTACAGGCCCTATCTACTGTTTATAAATACATTCACGAGAACCCTTTTATTATTATCATATTCTTTAGTAGAGTCATAAACATGTTAAATTAAGGAACCTTTCACAACGATAACCTAAGAACCTCCAGCTACCGCCACAACAATAACCTAAAAATCACCAGCTACCACCAGGTTTTGTAGATGGCTCATGAAAGTTTGAAGACTCACATCATCAGTTAAAACTATAGCTGTACCAGCAGCAGCTACATAACCTCCAGAGTTTTGATAAGTGTTGGAGGGATTAAGTTTTGAGAGTAAGAATCGGGCTTGAGATCCACCAGCATCAGTATCAATAAACCTGGGTAGAGGAAACCTGTCAACAAGGAGCTCAGATGCCTCGGTTCTAGGCGCCTGAAGCAGATCTCTGAAATTTTCATGGTTTTCCTGATCTTGATAGCCAGCATGACGCCATTGGGCAATATTTTCACCATGGAAGATTAGGATATGGAAAAACGTGTCTAAAAGTAAAATAACGTCGGGCTTGATAGATACAGAGTCCAATAGAACAGGTTCAGGACTGCTATTAAAGGAGAAGGATATAAGTGTAGGTTGAATCATAATGAGTGAGTTGGTAAGGTCTTCCCTGTTTAAGCAATGACGGTAAAACGCCGTCTCGTCAGGAGAGTTATTAAAGACTTGCAAAAACTGTGATCTTCTCAAGTGAAACATAAATTGAGGATATAGGCTAAAGTTTTGCGAAAGTCTAAATGATGAAGGATCATCCTTCCGGTAGTCAGCAAACTTCTGGCACAGGCGAATCAACATACGATCAGTCCATCGTACAATGTCTGGCCCATCCTCAACTTCAGCTTTGTAAACTGCGGTTCTAGCCATTAGAACTGTTGCCGCTTCCTGATCAAAAGACGCAGCGATACTGGGATTCCCACCTTGAACTAGGCTTCGGGCCAACGTTGTGACCCGGAGTCTGTAAGTACCACTAGAATGTTGATAGTGGGTCAGGTATTGGACTAGTGCCCGTTGGCTGGTGTGTAGCATCTGTGCATTACCTTGTGTCGCAACCTCAAAGAAAGTAGCATATGTATGAGCTGGAGTAATTGAACACATTTTCCAAGAGCAAGTATGACCAATACCGATTTCCGTATCTGCTACATGGGACCCCTTTTTATTCAGAGAAACAGCATGTCCAATAAGACCAGTGACTTTCAACTCTTTGGTAGTCAGAACATCCATAGCAGCGTTAAAACCCATTTGCAAAAAGCCATTTGCATCTTTATTAAAAATACGCTGGATGGACTGCTTAAAAATCGATGTAGTAAAAGCATCAGATAAAATCATAACACCACCAGTGAAATTGCTTAAAGAATTCATTTCCTGCATTCCAATTTGATCATAGCATCCAGCAAAAATATCAATTGCATGCCCATTAGAAGAAGATCGTTTTGCAAGAGTTTCATAGAATTTGACAGCTTTTTTGTAGTGCTTAGCTGAGTCGCGGTCAATATCGTGATGGGATCTAATGGGCTCTCTTAATTCTGGTCCAACCACCATACCGGGTCCTTCAGTAGGTGGACCACCCCCAAAGAACATGATCCGAGCACCCGTGTTGGGGAACAATTGCTCAAGTAGGCTGACTGCAATGCTTATGGCAACACCGCTACATCGAATGGGACGCCGATCAGAAGCGACAGGCCACGGATCTCTTTGAAGCTGTTCAAGAATATTTATAAACAGGAACTCACAGGTTTGCACTGGGAAAAAAAATCTGGGGGTAGAAAGCTGTATTATAACGCCGTGAGGACGAGGGCTAATACCAAGCATCTCTTGGACTTGTTTAGGGGTATATTCTTTGTTACCCCGGAATATATAGGTCTTGTTGCAACTGGTATACCCCAGCTCATAAATTTGAGCCATTGCACCAAACGTAATAAGACCAACCAGTGCATCCGGTGGAAGCAAACTTAGTGACACAATAAGAGAATCCTTCAGAGCTTGAAGATTTTCCTCATCTTGACAAGTATCAACAACAAACAAGAAAATTGGAGGAGTCTGAGCAGGGCGAGACAAAATGTACTCAATTGTAGTGCTAGTAGGAAGCAATTCATGTGGAAGAGCATTCTGGGATATGTCTTTATAGTGAGGAGGCAAGGGATTTCTGCTCAAACAAAATGGACAAATCCAGATTTTTGCACGAACATCCAGCTGACAGTAAGGATTAAGTACAGCTCGGCACGGTGTACGACATGCTACAGGATCATACTGTAATACAGCGAGATCAGGTTTCTTGTGAAGAGGAGTGTAAAGAGCAGAGATCGGAACAATAGTTCTTGAGGCTTCTATTTTAGTATGTGGTAAACAGTTCCAGGAACAGCGAATTCCGTCAGTTTCTTCGGCACCCTCAAAATCCTTAGGAAAATACATCAGTTAAGTTCGCTTCCAAATGGGTTTTAACATTGCTTACCATTTCAACAGCTTGCATTATGGATCAATTCTGCAGTACTTGGGTGGACGACAAAAATGTAAGGGTAAATACTGGATACACACAAAGTCAGAAGACTTGGATCAACTTGACAACCTCCAAAGACCGTCGCAGGAAGAAGTAGGCAATTTTCTATACGGAATTCCTCTCAGATGTTCAAGTGAAACTGAAACTTGAGCTATGAATAGACGCATCAACTGGAATATGATAAGTATCACGTGATGTTTGAGGACAACATTGATCAGGGTCCAGTACAGACCGAAGGCCGTGCGCTAGTTTAGATAATGGACAATGGACGCTGAAAGGCCTTGTAACGGTGAATATTGTTAATGAATGTATACAGTCATATTGGCATTGAAATGAAGTATTCATACAAATACTCAATTCTTGAGATACTAATAAAACTAGATTATTGTCCCCCTAAGGTGCTGATTAACAATGCCTAAAACCAAGAAATGCCTCTGCAACTGAAACCTAATCTTGGCCTTCGTAATCACAAATTCTGGACATCTTGATTATATGAACTGGCCAGTTTGGTGAAAAGGGCGCAGGGCCAAACTCGTTTCAGCACACTTTGCCGTCCTTTTGCAGTTGAAGGCAGCAACATGTGGTCTGGCTTAGATAGCAACCCAATTTGTATTCACCTACTGTATAAAAGAACTTGAACATTTAACCATTCCCATTGAGTTCACACTTCTTGATGAAACACAAAAAATTCGCACCACTGCAAAATGGGCTCCCAAATCGATGCTAATAGTGAAGGATACGATATCTTGAGAAATACCTGGATGCTCTTTTGGAACCCAGGCCATGGGAACTTTCTCAACAAGAACAAGTCTGAGGGATCTTATGATTCGAGTGGCAAGTATACCGTGTGGCCACTTTCAGTCATGGCCCAAGCCATTGTGGATGCTGCGCGTATATATCCTCGCGAAATCACTCCCATGATAAAACCTGCTTTCAGTGTCTTCGATAAGTATTACTCACCCAAACACCAAGCATACTGTGCGTCAGAGTATTTTAATGGCAACGAAGACATTTACTACGATGACAATGCGCAGGTCGCTTCTGCACTTATCACTGCTTATGAAGTTACGGGGGACCCCGATTACCTTCAAAAAGGGATGCGCAATGTACAGTTTCTTATGACTGGCTACGACCGTTCTGGATCACCTGGAGGGGTCCGCTGGCATATAGGCAAGAAAGGATCCAACGCTTGTACAACCGCTGAGTGTGGGCTGGCAGCGCTTCGTCTGGCAAAGCATATCAAAAACGATACCAGACCGTTTATAGAGTTTGGAATTGCCTGTTGTAGGTGGCTATTTGACAATCTTCAGGACCCTGACGACAAACTTATTTGCGACGGCATGGAACCCACCAATGATGCGCACACCAAATACAAGAGGAATGATACAAAATGGACATACAACCAGGGAACCCCAATATCTCTTTGCTGTCTTCTATATTACTTTACAAGGGATGAATGGTACAAGGGAAAGGCTGAGGAGCTGGCGGCAGCTGTTACTAACCGTGAGACAGCTATATTTGACCGCGATACACCTAACAGGGAAGCTCGTTACTACCGTGATTCTGTATATTTTTATCAATTACTAGCTGAGGGATTCGCAGACTTTATGCTATATCTGGGAGACAGGTCTCCCAGGGAAGTCGTGGATAAGGTCAGAGAAGAGACCTTACATACACTTAAGTACGTCCACAAATACTTACGAGATCCCAATGATGGCTTGTATTTCCAAACATTTGAACTTTACAAGATCAACGAGGATACTTTTGAAGCCTTTAAAAGGTTAACCGGTGAAAGCAAGCCATATCAGCCAACTGAAGGTGAGCGTGAAAAGCGTGACGACATGCCTGTAGGAAATCGCCCTCATACAAAGTCTCTTATCAGTTGCGCCTCAGCTGCCAGGATATTTTTTCAAAGTGCCAGACTTTATCCAACTTTTGAGCCATAGAATTCGCACATTCACACAATGCCTTTTATAACTTGCCAATCTTTTAATAATAATCTTTCGTTTCGAAACCTTCCTCAGTTTTCATTTTTGGTTTCACACTTTTGAGGTTTAGGGTATTAGTACTTCTTTGAATTTCAATTTTACCACCCTTTTAAGTTAGATGCTCAATCCTGTATGCTTGTTTGTACTTTCTCCATATTAAGGTAGCTCAAATTCGTTTTAAAATCAGTTTGAACCTCTTAAATTTTTGTTACGATGACTGATACGGGAGTTTCAAACTCACTCCCAGCTGCAGAAGACAATGACGATTTTGTGATTGACCTTGAAGATGATAATATTGATTTTCCATCCACAGAGGCAAAGGCTCTTGGGTCTGCTTTGGATGAAGATCCAAATGACGTAATGGAATTCGAGGAAGTCAAGGGAGTGGAGGAACCTCAGAAGGCTGAAAAACTTGAGGAAGTCTCACCCCAAGCTGAGTTAATTGTATTTTCCCCCTAGATCTTACTTCATTCGTTTCAAAATCTAACATTGTTATTCCTTTTTGCAGGATTCCCATTTACGTCTAGATGCGATACATTTGGAGGGTGTTGAGAATTTAAGCACAGAAGATATTCGACGATACGCTCGGGCAAACTCTGGATACCGCAGTTTCAAGATTGAATGGATCAACGATAGCTCATGTACGTGATTGTGTTTATCTCGAAACCAAATAAAATAAAAAAACTAACGAGTTCCAATTTTATCATCAGTGAATTTGGCTTATTTTAATGACGGTGAAGCTGTAGATGCACTCAAGCAGCTTTCCAGCAATCCTGACACTGCGAATTATGAAATTACACAACTTCGTCCCGCAAAAGCGTACACGAATACGGACGGAGTAAATCTGCAAGCTCGAATTGCTTTTACTAGTGATGTTAAAAGGGTAAGGCTTGATACTGTTTAGGATCCTAACGTTTACTCATGGGTTTACGCTAACACTTTTAACGAATTCTGTAGAAAGGTGCAAGAAATCGAAGCAGGTACTATTTAATTCACGGTGAGCCCACTGCTGAAGATGACTACGTAACGTATGCCCAATTGGTCTTCGTTGTAGATGGATATTCCAGACTAACTGGGGAAACATAGATTTGGCACTGAACAACAGAATGTTCAGGAAGTGTCAGAGAGATTTGATCCACCTGATATCACTGATGATCCTATCAGCTGGGGTGATTTACAAGGACCAACTATTCGAAACCGTCCATTCCGTGGCCGCTCTGCTTTGGCTACTACCGAAATATCAAGTTCATCATTAAAAGACAATTCTGAAGACCTGTTTGCAAACAAACAACTTTCGCAAGAAAGGGACCGCCAGACGTTAGGAATGATGTCTGATATCCCAGAAAACAATTATGATTTGTTTCCCAACATTGCATTTAAATCTGAGGAACAAAATGACGGTGAAGATTTGTTTCAGTCAAAAATGAAGGATGACGGTCTCCGCCTATCTAGAAGCCGTAACCGCAGCAGGTCCCCTAGCAATTTCGAGTCTTCTCGTAAGGATTACAGGAGGCGGGAACGACCAGTATACCGTTCGCGTAACGGTAGCAATAGTAAAGAGAGACGCCAATACATAGAAAAAGATTCACAATCAGAAAATTTACGGGAACAGGGCAACAGGAAAATTGAGTATGATGATGACGGAAAATGGGCTAAGAATGATGAGACTTCATTGGAGTCTCGTCTCGATTTTCATTCGAAAAAGCAATGGCATTCTAGTTCTAAGGGTAACAGCGACGATGACTTTGGAGCTCGATTAGGTAGGACGAATGAAGGTGGTGAAAAAAAGAAAGGTAAACGCCGACCGCGTGCAAGGGATCATTTCTAGTTAATACATCTCAAATATTATATCGTATTCATTTATTTTACAAGTATATCAATGTATGGGAAGAAGAGAGTTTCTTTAGTTTACAACATCATTTCCAAGGGGTTCTCAAGAACCTGTTTCAGAACCTTGATCCATTCACCGCCTACAGCACCATCAACGACTCTGTGGTCAAAAGAGGCAGTAACGCTAATAACGTCATCGAAGGCAATACCAGACTCTGATTCAGGGTCCTCGATAGCACGGCGTTCAGTTGTACCAACGGCCAAAATAGCGGATTGAGGAGGGTTAATAATTGCAGTAAAAAAGGAAACAGCTGGGTTCATGCCCAAGTTAGAAATGGTAACAGTACCTCCCTGATACTCCTCCGGGAGAAGTTTGCCTTCACGGGCACGCTTTCCAAGAGCCTTAATTTCATTGGAAATGGTAGCGAGACCCTTCTTGTTGACAGCCTTAATGACAGGGGTAATGAGACCAGTAGGTGTGGCAACAGCAACAGAGACATCTACGTCCTTGTACTGGCGCATGACACCCTCAGCCTCAAGCCAGGAGGTGTTAACCTGAGGAACCTTAGTGTTTGCAATGGCCATAGCCTTAACCAGTAAATCGTTTACAGAAAGCTTGTAAGATCCATCAGACGAGGCGTTCAATGAAGCGCGAAGCTTAAGAAGCTTTGAAACCGAGACGGTGGAAGAAACCACATAATGAGGAGAATTGGTTTTTGAGGCTTGCAAGCGAGAGGCAATGGTCTTGCGCATCTGTGAAATGGGGATATCCTCATAACCTACCGAAGGAAGAGCAGTGGGAGCAGGAGTAGAAGAAGCAGATGCGGTAGGGGCAGCAGCAGGAGCGGCGGGCTTATAGTTTTCTACATCGCGCTTAATGATTCGGCCATCAGGACCAGTGCCCTTAATATCCTTGAGGGGGATGCCTTGCTCAAGTGCAATTAGCTTGGCAATTGGGGAAGCCTTAATTCGACTATCAGAAGAAGACTCATTAGATTTGGCAGGAGTAGATACAGGCTCTTTCTTGGCTGGCTCTTCCTTAGCAGGAGCAGCATCAGCTTTTGGAGCGGCAGGCTCTTCCTTTGCAGATGCAGGGGCAGGAGGGGCACCACCAGCATCTTCAGCAGTGAAGTCAGCAAAGGCAGCTACATCTGCCTCGTCTTCAACGTAGACACCAATGGGCTTTCCAACAGGAACATCCTTGGTACCTTGTTCAATGAGAACCTTGGCCAAGAAACCTTCTTCCTGAAATTCAAAGTCCATTTGAGCCTTGTCAGTCTCAATTTCGACTAAAACATCACCAGGACTTAATTGATCGCCTACAGCTTTTTGCCATGCACCAACATTTCCCTGGGTCATGGTAGGTGAAAGGGCAGGCATGCCAATAACAGTATGTGAGGGGAAAGCTAGACAAGCCAGTTAGACCAAGTCATGAAACAGAGACAATATAAACTCACACTTAGAGGCATAAAGACGGATTAGAGCAGGAGCAATTTGCAGGCTTCGACTGTTGAATTAATGTTAGTACAAGATCGATTTGTTGCAATATGTGTTTGTTGCATTTTACATGTGGTAAAAAAGCGGGGCTTATTTTGTTTTTCCCACCAACAAAAACCTCCACGACAATTTAGCCATGTATGGGAAAGAGGGGCAGCCATCGTAGAAGAGTGAACCGAAGTATACAAACTATAGATAAAACGAAAAGATATCATTAAGAAGGAAAAATATCAAATCCACTTTAACTTAAAGTTGGCGATTGATATAGTTTTTATACTTTAGAGCACTTTATTCTTGATTGAACATGACATGAGACAAATAAAAGGAAGATTGGGGGTCAAGTAGGTCATTAAAAAAGGGAGGAAAAATAGTGCAAAATGAGGGAGTAAGTTGACTAAAATAGATCATGTTTGAAAAAGTAACAGTCATTTTGTCAAAGTCAAGAAGGAATAAAACTTAGGCTATTAAACCTTGAAGAGGAAATGGACAAGAAGAATCAATGAACTGAAAATCCACCAAACACACCCAGAAAGGAGGCGATAAAAGAAAATGAGCAAGGATTACTTACATTGGAGCTTGTCTCATAAGTGAGCGAGCAAAGGCCCTTTGAGACAGAACAGCAACGGCGGACATTGTGAAGAGAGCAGTTATGAGAAAAAGACTGATGAACTGAAGTTGATGGTGGTGGTGGAAGCAAGATTAGTATAACAATGCTGACTTTTAGGTGACTACAATTTTCTCTTCTACCAAAACTAGCAAAGTAATTGCAAAAAGAAGTGATTGAGATTACAAGAAAACTGAGATTGGAAGTATTTCTAGAAAAAGAAGAAGAAATAAGAAAGTCAGGAAGAGAAGGGAGGGAAAAGTCGAGACCACAAAATGATGGAAGCGAATAGGAAATGATTTTGCAGATGTTAGGGTTAATTGAGGAGCAAAAAGGTACAAGTTCTAAGTTCCAAGTCATATGTACCATATATGTAAGCGAATGATTATGTGCTTGATTTTATTTATGTACTCATTTCACTTCATTGCGTTTCATTCAGTCAGAGGAGGCGATGTTATATATATCTCAATTACATGACTATTAGTACTTTTGGCCTAATCCTAATCATCAATTCCCTCGAACTCAAGAGGAGGAAGTCCTCTAGAATCTGTAACCAATTTTGTTTCCTCACGAAGTCCATCTCCAAGTGTACTGCCGTCTCGTAAATACACCCATTTACCTCCAACTAGATCAAATCGCTTGGGTCCAGATAAAGGAGAAGACCACCAAATTTGTTTGTTTGGAGGTTGCTTGTTCACAACGTAAGATCCATTCGGAGGCAAGTATAATGAGAGAACTCCTTGGGCAAGTTCTACATCTACATCAGGGTGCTGTTCACCAAGAATTTCAAAGCTTTCGAGGATTAACTCCATAGTCTCATCGCTTTTTTTGTGAAATGCGTCAGCAGAAATTTCATCTGGATGATCTGATGAATATTGTCGGAATTGTGATATTTGAAATGGGGAAAATGCAGTTGGTCTCAGAAGGGTTTTCAATGACTGAGTTAAAGTTGCGTGTTGGCAAGAAGTAGAAACACCCAGTGAGTACCTAGTAGGTGTAAGTAATCTAGCATTTCGAATAGCCACTGCTGCAATCGTCCTCAAACTCATTTTATATATATAAAATCAATGTGGTTTAACTGGTCAGCAGAATTGCGTGAAGCAGGAAACGAGAAAACACAAAAATTATCCTTCAAGGATGGAGGTTAATTTTCATTGGCTTTGGGTTGGGGTAGAAGTTCTACATAAAATAATAGAATCTAGATCCACTTCTACAACCCTATCTTTCATGATAAGGCAATTTCCGATGTTCAAAGCCCATTCTATGGGCCCATAACTTACTCTAGTATGAGGTCGCAGTAATTTGAATGGAATAGTAAACTCAATTCTCATCTCTTGGTGTGTACCAAGATATTATGGTATAGAAGCATCTAACTTCAAAGCCCTTATGGACAGCTGCTCCTACATCTCCTTCCACACCATTCCTCTCGGTCTAATCAGATGGAGCATTAATTTGGCATTTCTAAGTCAAACAGCAATTATTAGTCTGAGATATCAATTTATTGGCATGATATGATTATTTTTATAGATAAAGGCTTATTTGGAAGCGGTTTCATCATCGTATAGTAGGAAAAATCAATGACTTGATTTCTGTAATGTTTGCAGACATAATCACTTAGGAGGTATGTGCTGTTTTGTTAAGATTAGATCTGGATATTTTGATCACTTTACTAAAGATCTCAGCGTTGGTTTCTCATTATTTCGATTCATGGGCATGTATCCTAATCGTAACTTCGCTTGGGAGTATTCAAAGGTTAATGATGTCGAATTTCTCAGTACACTTTACTTCAAATGTGAGAATTGAGCATATGGATTTCATTTATGACTGTTTGTATGTAATAAGACTCTGACGAGTCCTTCACCCCTATACTAATGTCTCATTTTCATCCAACTAAATGGTAGTAAATGCAAAAAACTAAAATTAAGTTAAGTCATTCAGGGCTCTAGCTTTACGTTTCAAACACAGGAACTTAGAAATAACCCTGGTACGGGTATTGTTAAGTATCTTCTCGGCACAATATATTGTAGTAACCTTACATATATAGCTGATATCTTGAGGGTTCACTAATTGAGCATACTTGTACATGCTAACGGGATCTGTTTGACACCGACAAACGGGTTTCACTATTTTTGAGTTTTACTTCTTGAGTTGGTTTTACAATTCCTCAAGGTTTGATAGGAGGGTTTAAAGAATAATTCATAAGAATTTATAGATCTGGAGATAGTCGGAATCTGGAGATAAATGCAGCATGGAGTTTTTTGGGTACCTAAATATTAGCAAATATGGACATAAGAGACACATATCTAGTTAAAATAAGGTTAAATTGTTACAGTCTTTACTTACAATTGGTAATTATCTGAAATTATCTGAATGAGTAAAAGTCCTACAAATTTCTGTGTAGGTGCTCCAATGTTCACTAATTAGTAATTGAATAGCTCCTTCATACTTTAAGTGTGATTCGTTCGTTAGGATCGGATATGTGTGAATCAGTCTTAAATTCCTTCAATACCTTTTTGCAGCTCAAGGTACGGCATGGCATTAGCACTTGTAAAAGACTCCGAATGTCTTGGATGAGCAGTTTAGACATAAATATGCCATGTCGCTTGCAAAAGTATGGACAATACAGATGAGAATTTATTTATCCCCTAAAACACTCAACTAGGAAAGAAATATGATAACTATATAATGTCTGGCCGTCAGTGACATGCAGCAGATAGCATTCAATTGATTTGTTTTAAGGGTTGCAGTAGTATAACAACTGTGGGACAATAATTTTATTTGACCATATTGTTCGACAATAAAAAACAGGGCTACTAAGGAGCATATTAAATATGAAATATGAAATAAAGCATGCATTTAAACCATGAAGGATTCTCCACACCCACATTGACCCTTGCTATTGGGGTTGTGAAACACAAATCTAGATGACAGCTTATCATCAACCCAGTCCATCTCTGACCCAATAATACTGAACAAAGCTTTAGAGTCAATCAATACTTTAACACCATCCTGTAAAATTTCCTCGTCAAACTTTCCAGGCTTGTCAACGTACTCAAGATGGTAAGTTAAGCCTGAGCAACCTCTATTCTTAACACCAATGCGAATGAGTTTGGGGTCAGGTTGGTCTAGTAGACTTTGCAGATGTGAGACTGCAGTTTTGGTGAGTGAGATAGCAGCCTTTCTTGGTCGTAGCTTGCGTCGGGGAGCTGGAGTTGCAGCGGTAGTCTTGGGTTGTGGAGGGGGAGGAGTAGATGGTGTAGACTGCTGTGATTGAGATGGTGTGAAGGTTAATGGGGATGCTTTGAATGTAGTGGAGGGATTATTGCTGGAGGTGTTGGATTGTGTAGTAGAGAGGGGTTTGGCTTGTCGGAGTGGTTGAGAAAATGGAATTGAAAATGCGGTTGAGGAGGTCTTATGGCTACTACGGCTACTACCAGTGTGACTTACACTGGAAGGCTTGCGATCGAGAGGATTAATACCAAACTTTGGCAGTGCGTAGGTGGTCCATTTAGAATCAGCAGGGTCATCTTTCTTAAGGTTTGAAGCTGTAGAATGGTTCAGTTCACTGATGTGGGTTGCGCCAAAGACCATTGGGCTGACAGAAGCAGCGGATGAAGGCTGTTGGACGGTCTGTAGGAACCGCTTAGATGAGCGGACCAATGAAGCTTGAATTGAACTCGGTTTCATCTTGTATGTATGTGTAAATGAGTAAATAAATATATGGGGAAATGGGATGAATCTAAAGGTTGAGAAGAAAGTGGAGGAGGGAAAAGTCAAAGATGAGAAATAGGAAATAAGAATTAAAAATGCCAATTAAAAAGTAAAAATTAAAAAATTAAAAAAAATACAAAAACCCGTAAGAAAAACTCGGGGTTTCTTTCTGTTTCTATTGGAGACCGTGTTGGGGGTAGTGACTTCTCTGGGTTAGGTCAAAATGGGGGCAACTCGGGGTATCCGATGACAAATAGAATACAATGATTGGCTGATACACAGAAGAGTCATGTGATAGGGTTAGGCCTAAGCAACTAATTGTTTTGGTAGTGATTTAATTGGCTCTGTAAGAACCGACCCGATCAAAATTGAGACTGATTAGATGAGAAGCTGAAGGTTAATGGACAACTAAAAATTAATCTGATTGATAATTACAAGAGACCTTTCACCAAAGAATCTGTCATGTTCTACAGAATTATCAAGTTTTCCAGATTTTAGGTGTAGTGTTATCCTGGCCTTACAGAGGCTGTTCGGATTTCACTTAGATTTCAAATTTGTCTGTATTTTTGTCGTCCAGCTGATTCGATCAAACTTTTTGGTCTGGAGACATTCAAGCCGAGTCGGACCAAGTATTCACACAAGTACCTTTATACTGTCATTTGCAGGTTCATTACATCGCTCATAACTATAATATTTGGCAGCGCATGTGTGCACTTCTGTTCATATACTCAACCATGGTTCTAAGAAAAAAATAAACGAAAATAATAATAAATTAAAAATACTATGTTTCGCCATAACTTTATTAAGTATTGCTTGAGTGGACTTGGAAGAATGCCACTTCAAAGTCATTTTGTATTTTCATGTTCGTGTTAATTACATAATCCTCGCGTAACCATAACGCGCTCGCCATTTTAGGCTTTTCTATCTACTTAATTTACCAAATTGTAAAAAAAATAACAATCCACCACAAAAATATAGTTGAACTAAGAAAACCACTTTATCGTTCATCTTCCACCATCTACGGTCATGTCTAGCAATAATGGGTCAGGTAAGCGGTTGTCCGCGTTTGCAAAACGTGCACAGCAACAGAATCAAAAATTTAAGCACAAATCAAAGCCCAGTCAAGATAATGAGGGGTTGAAGGATGTCACAAAGACTAGTCGCCAGAATACCTTTCTAGATCAAGGACTTACTGATTCTGTGATATCTCTGACCGACACTTTTCAGGATCAACCAGTATTGCGTAAAGCAGTACTGCCCATCGAGCTTACCCCTTCTCAGTTAAGGCCAGTTGCTTACCGAATCATAACTAAGAAGCATGGATTAAATTTGAAATCATCAGGTCTTGAAAAACTAGCTGAGTTTATGGGTCGAAGGTTTGGCGTCGACTGGCGAAGTGCAAAGAGCGAGCGATTTCTAGATGAGGTTGCACGTACATGGAAAACTCAAGATAGGGGTTTGTTTATTGATGAGGAACAACTACAAGTGGTAATTAGAGAGGTTATCGATATTGAAGAAGGTGGATCAAGGCATAACTCGTCAGATAGTAGATCGCGAACCTTGGAAGGAAGCAACCAAACGACTTTAACGGGAATGTTAATAGGAGATGATCAACCTAATATACCTATTTTAGATGAGGAACTGGCAACTCGCAGTGCTGCGAACAGACAGGAAATTGATTGGCGAAATTATTACAAAGTTGTTAACGCCCATTCTCAACCTCCTTACAGATTTAACCCTTCACGAAAACAGTTCGAGCTTGCACCAAACGCGGCTGGCCCTAGTATTTTGGCTCCAGCATCAAGCCGCACTAATTTATTTGCATCCAGATATCATATTGCTCTGGCAGGTATTCATCGCCAAGATACATTTCAAGCACCTACGTTTTTGGGTCGTTTGATTGGAACAGGAAAGCGTGAAACTAATGCCCAATCTATTACAATGATTAAGAATATGCTCGGCAGAGAAGGCATGGGGTTTATTTTGTTTGGCCTCGTCTCTAAAGGAGCTAATGGTAATTATTGGCTACAAGATTCATCTGGATCGATTGAACTGGATTTAGAATTACATGCCATTCCTGCTCAGGGCTCTTATTATATTCCTGGATCTTTGTGCATTTGTGATGGTATTTATTCCAGGGACAAATTTATTGTCACAACTGTGGGTACTCCAACATGTGAGCTACGGCGGGTTTCCCGAAGCGCGTATGGATATCTAGATTTTTTAGGGCTGTATTCACCTGAAAATACAAAAAAGACTGCCTCTGGTCCTACTCGAGTTGACAGAGTGCTTGATAAGAAACTAATAAATCAAGAGCGAACACAATTACAGCATCATAGATTTTTCATTCTTGGATGTAACATCTTTCTTGACAAGCTCGCTACTCTAGACGCTCTGCGAAAACTTTTTGCACGATTACAAGCAGATATACAGTTAGACTCTGTGTCTCCTATTTGTATAGTATTCCCTGGATCGTTTGTGTCATCACCTTTCCAGCCAAATGGATCTTCATCTTTGTACAAAGATGCACTTGATGCCCTTGCTGCAATTTTAGAAGAATTCCCTGTCTTGCTGTCTACTTCTGAGTCTAATGTAACTTTATTATTCGTTCCTGGTGACAATGACCCTTGGGCGTCGACGTTTTCCTCAGGAGCATCACCAGCGTGGCCTTTGAAATCAATTCCACAACTGTTCACAAATAGACTACGTCGAGTGGCACCTGGAGCGGAGTTTGCAACTAATCCAACCCGAATCGCCTATATGTCACAAGAAATTTTAGTCGTACGTGATGACTTAGGTGCCCGCTTAAGGCGGAACCAAATTATATTTCCTGAGCTTGAGCGGCGTAAGGCTGGAATTGAAGAAGAAGAAGTCCATATACTTAATGAGGATGAAGAGGATGAGCTTATGATGGAGTTGGCACTTCAGGCTGAAAATCCTGAATGTAAGGTCGAGAGTGACGATGATAGAGACGACTTGGAAAAGATTACCTATGATACAACTGTTGATAAGCAGTTTGCCCGCTTGGCTGAGCGAAACAAAAAAGTCCAAGAGCTACTAAAGAATGACACCAACGCTAGGCGGCCAGAGCAAGAACAATTGCATGTAGACCCAGATGTGGCTGAGGCTCGAAAAATAGTCAAGACTATTTTAGATCAAGGAAACTTGTCTCCTTTTCCTTTGTCAGTTCGGCCAGTGTCTTGGGACTATGACTATACTCTAAATATGTCTCCAGTTCCAACTGTACTGATTATGATCGATCCTACTTCTCCCCCGTTCAAGGTGACATACCAGGGTTGTCATGTTGTGAATCCGGGATTGTTCATGCATGATAGACAGGTTCATTGGGTTGAATATACACCAAGTACCAGGTCTTTCTCTCAAAAGTCCATGTACATCTAAATTATTATCATTATTATTTCAATACGTTTTTGTAAAATTTTTAATCTTTGGAATCAAACGTGCAGGTAAACAATACGTAGGATCAATTAAATCCAGGTTTTCATAGCCGAGTAGAGACAGTCCAGCAATGCCAAAGATTGTATGAAAAACATCAGCTTCATCACCTTCGCGATCAGCAATTCCTCCTACTTCTTCGTTCTGTGCAGCCAAAATAAACTGGCGGAGCTTTTCGCCATCAATCCAGTCCACTCGTTTAAAAATTGCAAGGGTGGAAAGCACCCACCAACTATAGCACACGTCAGGAAGTTTCTCAGGTCGCCCGTTCAGACCGCCGCTCTTCACTTGCCGTTCTGCAAGCCACCAGCAGGTCAGATCTTTACTTTCTTCAAGTAAGTCTAATCGATTAAGAATTGAAAGTGTTCCAACACAAGTGAAGACTTGGAAATTCCCAGTTAGTTTACAAGTATTCTGAAAGTATAATTGTACTTACTTTGAGCAGCATGGCTTTCAGCACCAGGAACTAGACCGAACCCTCCATCAAAATTTCTGCATTTCATAATCCACTGAACAGTCTTTTCAGTATCAACTTTTTCTAACTTGTCCAACAGCGACAAAGCTTGAATAGCAGTGAACACAAATCTAGAATCTACTTCTCCATACTGGTCTCCTTGAAATGATCCATCTGGTAATTGCAAAGTTGCAATATCTGTATCAATTTGTTAGACCTGAGTTAGTATATGTTCAGTTTAACTTACAAGACGCCACTTTATCTCCATCAATCCTGTCTAAAGCGTCTTCCATGAACAGAATTTGAATTGCTGATAAAGTATATAAAAGATGGGGATCATACTTGGGCATTGATCCAAAACCGCCTGAGCCATAAAACCTGTTAGCGAATTGTCTAATACTAGAGCTGAGGATTCATACCATTTGAATGTTGAGTGCTGAGAACGAATTCGATGACTTCATCTCTAGGAAGAGATTCGGAAGAACCCATCATTTCCAATGCGGTAAGTCCCCAGTAAACCCCGCCTATCAAGTTAGCAAATTAAGCTTCGATATCAAAGGTTATCCTACATACTCATTCTTAAATGGCCTGAGTACCAATATTCAACATCTTCAACTTTCTAGTTTAGAGTTAAAACCAAATAAATTTCAATGGCAACTATCTATTCAGCTCACCTTATCAAGGGATTTGATATATTCAATGTGCTTTTCCCGATAGAACTCCATTTCTTTCGGTATTGCCGTCGTCATTTTTGCCTCTGTCGTTGGCCTTGTAGATGAGATTTGATCTGGTATATCAAAATCAATATTCGGGTTAGGGTGTGGGTAAGGAGTAATCTCCATGACAACTATGACGCGTTGGTCCCTTATTTATTATTTTTATTTTTCGCATTTAGATTTCAGCTGGTGAAACAAAACATCCACCAAAACAAAGATCGTGACTGCTCAAAGTCCATGTCCTGTTCACCATTTACCTATATTTGGCGTTTTATTCCATTCCAATTCATTTACGTTTATTTATACAATATCTGATCACAGCTATTTCTTTTTTTCTATATTTATTTTACTATACGGACAATCAACCGCACAGGTTTTAGCGACATGCAAAATTCGACATTCAACTTTGACGATTTTGATATCAGCGACGCTAGTATCAGCATCCCCCCTATTCCAAAGTTTAGCGACAATGGCGGTAGTTTAGCTAGTAGTACACCTTATAATTTGAAATCACAGCAAAGTTCCAATAGTAGAAAACAAGACCTGGGGTCGCCAATTCCAACTCAAGAAAATGCACCAGTTTATAATGTAAACAAAGCTGTGAATACGGGCGCACAAGGTTTTGACAGCAAACTAGATGCCAGCGATTTTGCAATTTCAGAGTCTGACAACAATAACGGCGGGTTGCAACTTCCAATGCAAAGGACACCTTTACGGAGGTTTGGAAAGGACAACAATACAAAATTTGGCTTTGGTGGTAACATCTTATCACCGCAAGTTCCCATATCAGAGGTAAAGCGGCACTTCAATGACTTTTCGTCCGCGTTTCCGTACACCGGAATGCAGGATAGTCTCCTGCTTGACAGGAGTATTGAGGTTGGACGATCAGATAAGGGTAAACAAATGGACCAAACTTTTTCATCTATTGCTTCTTCGCGAGGAGACTCACCAATGGCTCGGAAAGTAATGGACAAGCCAGGGAGCGCGGGCACTCAGCAAGCCAATTCGCCTGAACCGTTGCATGTTCACAGACTGCCATACAAGCAGCGAAAAACTGACTCTGTATCTTCAAACGAGAAAGTAACTTCTTCCTCGTCTTCCCCAAATTTTGGAGAACCCAAGCAGACATTTAAAATTCCCACAGGCTATGGCGACGATGCGTCGTTTTTTCAAAAACTGGGCATAAAGCAGCCAGTCTCGTCTAATCCTGCAGCAAAGCCGACAACATCTAGTAATACTGAAACCGACCGAACTCCGCCCAAAACTAAGGCTGATGAACCAATTACATTGCCAGATATATCAGGTCTATCTTCTATCTTCTCCAGTGAAGAGAGTAGCCGTCCCAAAGGACAAAAGCGTGGCCAGGTTCAACATAAAACCATGCTTTCAGTGCCTTTAGATTCTGATGAAAAAGGTGCGTATATTTGATTTTATACCATTTAGTTTATACTAACATATAACAGCATTATTTTCGGCATTTTCCAGTTTCCAGTCGTCGATCAGCAAACTTGAAGATGAAAAGCAAAATCTTATTGATCGACTTAACAAAGCTCAGCAAGATCACGGGTCGTTGAGTACAGAGTACAAGAAGCTTAAACAAGAGTTGCACCGAGTCACACAGTTGTGTGATCAACAAAATAACCAAATGGAAGATTTGGAACAAAAAGCACGAAAGTATAAGGCAATGGCAGTATCACTTCGTGACTATTCTAAGTCTTTGGAAGCCTCGTTAAATAGTAATAATCCTCAGGAAGTGCAGCAACTGAAGATGTTGTATGAAGACTCCCAAGGCAAACTTTATGAACTCTCTGAGCAAAAGAATACAGTAGCCAGAGCTTTAGGAGAACGAGATGCGGAGCTAGAAATAATGAGAGGCCAAATGCAGGGACTTCACCTTGAGCTGGCTAAACTGAGAAGTGAGTTGGCAGTTTCTTCGTTTAAGTTGTCCCACAATGTTCAAGCCAATGAACCCCAGCATAGTGTTCAGGACCCGGCCCAAATTGCTGTTGTTCAGGAGGGACAGCAGCGAGTGCAGCCTGATTCCCAAGTACAAACTTCACCAGCACCCATTAATGTTGAGCCAATAGGACAGCCCACTTTGCACTCAACTGTAACTCAGGCAACTCAGGTGACTCAGACGGCACAGGCGACACAAGCTACTCAGGCAACTCAAGCTACTCAAACCCCTCCGAATTTGCACACTTCATCTGTGTTTCCAAATGTCACAGAGCAAGAACAGTCTCTTCCCCAATCGGCGTTGCATGAACTTGCTACAAAGTTATTAGGCCTGCTCTCTACCTCCACTCATGAAGGGAAGCCTGCAGAGACTGTTGCAACTCCAATTGAGGAGCCTAAACCAGAAGCGGCTCCCATTGAACCAAAAACCGAGATTGAGGTAATTCGGGGCATGCTCGAAGAGCTTCTTCTTTTACAAAAAGATAATGGTACCAAGGTTACGGACAAAATTTCAAAGGACAAGAAGGTGAAGAACACTAGGAATAAAGTCCAAGAAAAATTCAGATCTAGGAGACAAGGGAAACCCGGCCACTTAGATGATGAAGCAGACGCTAGCTTGTCTTCTATTAATTCGGTATTGTCCAGTAGTTCTGCAGAGAGTAATGACTTGGGATATGACTCTGTTGAAGACTTAGATGATCCTACATATGAGCCAGAAACAGCAGCCTCAAGCACGCGCAGAGCGCATAATAGATTGAAGCGAAGACAGGCTGAACCTGTGATATCTAACGGGCATGTTCGGCCGCACCGAATAATTGACCGCATGAACGCCATGAACAATAGAAAGTGTCAAGTGTGCTCACAAGATGGGCATCACACACACGAGCAACCTGCTGCTGCACCTCAATCTCAGTCTAACCCCATCTCACAGCCCATCGCGTCCAATGTTCCTGGTAAACGTAGCCAAGACAAGACTCGATGGGAGGAAGAACCTACGCCAAGGCCATACATGCAAGCAGAGGAGGCTGTCAAGATGATAGTGGACAAGATGGGATCGGAGTTCAGTTCCCTGAAACAGGCATATGCCGACCTTATCGAAGACTATAATGGGCGAAATCCGGCACGTGAACGAAACAAGAGACATGAAATCGCTACAGGACTCAAAGCTCTGGTTGACGAGATGGAGAGCAAGGCTGATCAGATATATGCCATGTACGATGTGCTTGCAGCTACCAACATCTCAGGCCCTGATGATATAGAGGAAGCCCATGGCTGGAACGTTCTGGGAGAAGGTGCGAAGGACAATGGTGAGAGCCACACAGATGACTTAATTGGGCAGTATTCATGGATTCACAATTAAGTGGTGGAATAAATAGTATTACATAACCTCAATAGATTTAATTTTGAAGCGAAACGAAATGGATTAAAGTATGAGATCGCTTTTGTAATCGCAGTTAGCTGTTAAGTTGTCTCAATTATCTGGGGAAGTACGGTGGAGCATATTGCAGGCGAGGTGTGGCTCACGCGACAAGACAAGACTGCCCACGATAAGCAGAATGAAAAAATAAGCTTAGCAAAGAACATAATAAGCAGACTGTATGAATGTGATAACCACTGTGGTTAGATGTGCTCCGTTTGCTAGTTAGCTGATATTATTGTCATATTGTCACATTACTATGCCAGATAAAAACCACAAAATGAAACCCAAAGTTAGATGGTTACCCGGGTCGGGGCCGTCCGACGGTAACGACTACGCCAGCCTATTGGCCAGATTAAGGTCTACATCTCCGTTGGCCGTTTTCTGGCACAAGGCTTGTATCCTGATTAGGATAATGAAAAAAAAGAAAAGACAATTAAGTTTGTCAGATATTATGTCAGTTATTGTTCAACTTTTTTGTTTTTTCATTTGATTTTTGTTGGGAGAGTGAAAATTTTTACGTTCTCCATACTTTGGAGTTTCTGTCATATGCAATTACCCTTACCCAAAGAGAAACCTTGTCTTAATTGATTTTCTGCTTCCTTTTGATTGGCTAAAATGCGGTGCCAAATCTGTAAATGGTTCAGCCGTGCCATATGCATATATTAAAGCCCAAAAGAGTCTTCTAGCTGCAGCTTTCTCAGCAGACAGAAGAAATTTAACAGATAATAATAATTTATATAAGAAGACAGCATCGTGCTTTTTTTTCCCTTTCTTTCTTCTTTCTTTCTTCTTTCTTTCTCTTCTTCTCTTCTCCTTTTTTCATATTTTCCACTAGGTTTATTCCGTGTTTCAAATATATACTAGTTTTTTAAAAAATGGCAGGTTCATTAGCTTCTGTAAAGTCGCAGGAGGTCACTGCTACCACCTCCGCCTTGGAAAACCGCGTTGAGAAAGGGTTATCTCATACTAGTCATGCAGCTGAGCTTACGGCTGAAGATTTGCAACTAGCACAGATGGGCTACAAGCCCGAATTAAAGAGAAACTTCTCTGCCTGGTCATTACTCGGAATTGGTTTTGGTCTGACCAACTCATGGTTCGGTATTTCCGCCTCGCTGATTACCTCCATTTCATCTGGTGGACCTCTCATGATTGTATACGGTATTCTCATTATTGCATCTGTCTCTACTTTCATTGGTATCACTCTTTCTGAACTTGTATCTGCATACCCCAACTCTGGTGGTCAATATTTCTGGACTTTGGAGCTTGCTCCCAAGAAGTACGCTTCTTTCTTAGCTTACATGTGTGGTGCTATGGCTTGGGCTGGATCTGTCTTTTCCTCTTGCTCTGTGTCTGTTTCCATTGCTCAGTTCATCTGTGGTATGTACGCCATGAACGCTGAACCTGACTTTGTTGTGGAGAAGTGGATGGTCTTTGTTACCTTCCAGCTTGTCAACTTTGTCACCTTTTTGTTCAACTGTTACGGCAAGATTCTTCCTGCTATTGCTAAAACAGCTCTGTATGTTTCTTTGGTTTCATACTTGGTCATCACCATTACTGTTTTGGCTCGTTCATCTGGAAACTTTCAGTCTCCTCATTTCGTCTTTGTAGCCTTTGATAACCAAACTGGTTGGTCTTCTTCTGCTATTGCATTCATTGTAGGTCTTATCAACCCTAACTGGTGCTTTTCTTGTTTGGATTGTGCTACCCATATGGCTGAAGAGGCTTACGAGCCTGAGCGCAAAATTCCTATTGCTATCATGGGTACTGTCGCAATTGGTTTCGTTACCTCCTTCACCTATGTCATTGCCATGTTTTTCTCCATTCAGAACTTTGACGCTATTTTGAACTCCAACACTGGCGTCCCTATCTTGGATATTTACTTCCAGGCTGTCCGCAATAAGGGTGGTGCTATGTTCCTTGGTGTTATGTTTCTCCTTACTGCCTGGGGATGCAATATTTCTGGCCAGACTTGGATGGCTCGTCTCTGTTGGTCATTCTGCCGTGACAATGGTCTTCCTGGCTCCCACTTGTGGGCCCGTGTCAACCCCAAGCTTGGTGTCCCCTTCAATGCCCACGCCATGTCTTGCACCTGGGTTGCCATCTGCGGCTGCCTCTACATGGCTTCCACTACCGGTTACAACTCTTTGGTCGTTGGTACTATCACCTTCTTGCTCATTTCCTATGCTATCCCTGTTGTCTGTGTTCTCATCAAGGGCCGAGACAACATCAGACATGGTCCCTTCTGGTTGGGTAAGATTGGTTTGGTTGCAAATCTTATCACCATTGGTTGGACTGTGTTCGCCTGTGTTTTCTACTCATTCCCTGCAGTTATGCCAGTAGAGGTCAACAACATGAACTACATTTCGGTAATCATGGTTGGATACGCTCTTTACCTTGTTGTCTACTGGGTTTTCAGAGGGAAGTACACTTTCAAGAGTGCTGAGGCCCGTCATAACGAGGCTGAGGAAATTCTTGACAAGAAGCTTTAAATTAGACGTTTGTGACATTTTGTGATTTAACAGTTAAATAATAGATACTTTGTAATTTTGTAATATTTTAGAAAATCAAGTTGTGCATTACAATAACATACTAAACGAGTTTAGACCTTCGATATAATAATACATACCAGATAGTAGAGGAAATTAAGCATATATCAAGCATATGATTAGCCACATAACAATAATATCCTGGAAGATACGTGTGTATGTCAGGTACGTACTTTAACTCGAATATAAGCATATATCAAGCATAACATTCAAAATTCAAATTCATTATATATAATAAATATATCTAGATCATCATCCACCATGCGCTCACTAAAAACAAGATAATGACAAGGGTTGTTATAATTCCAGCACCAGCCTTATCCTTGGTTCCAAGATCCAATTTGTTATTGATAGTATCACTATGAGATCCACTGCCTGCAGAACCGTTACCGACCGATGTAGCACCAGTATCTTCTGTTAATGGTCCGGGTCTAGTCCAGACCAGTCTGTTTTGTAGAGCCTCGAGTGCGCTCATCTGCTCTCCCAGGCCATAATATCCATCCCACCCATCAGCACCCCAGTTCAAACCACAGGTATGACCATCTGTGCCACCTGTACATGACTGCAAAACACCAACAGAAGTATCTGCAAGGTATTCTTGAATTTCGGCGCTTAATGTTGGTGCCATCAAACAGGTGAGACCCAAGAACCGTGAGAAAATGGCATTGAAACAGCGTTGATCATTATTGCACTGATTTGAGGGTTGGCAAGCAGCTTCATACATGATATTGGTGTTATCGAGGAAGAAAACTTTGGATCGCAGCCAGATTTTCTCAGCTCGATCAAGCCATTTTGTTTCATTGGTATAGTTGTACATAAAAGCAGCACCAGACATGTAAAGTCCAGAATTGTATGTCCACTCCAAGTTTACTTTCTCTGTGCAGTTGTCCTCTATGAATCCACCGTCATAAACTGGCCAAACGTCACCGTCTGTCTTAATAAATTCTTGCGATACTACCCAATCCCAGGTCTTTTCTGCCCATTCGGCGTAAGTATGATTACGAGTGTACCGAGCTAGTCGAGCTCCAATGTTAAATAAGCATCCATTCGATACTGTATTTTTGTAGTTGTATCCATTATTCCAAGTAAAAATCTGCCACCTGAGTCCACCACCGCAATGTTGTGTATCCCATCTAGCTGCCATGGTGTTAAACACAGCTTGAGCAAGGTACAACCACTGAGGTTGATCGTCCCTAGGGTTAGAAAAGTTCTTTTCTGCTGCCGCCATTACTGTAATCCCCCAGAATCCTTGATCATCGTTTCCTTCTGTTGTTGTTTGATTTTGTGGCATATAATCCCATTCGTCTCCCACTTGGAACAGCAAACTGGATTTAAGAATATCATTGTATTGGTCATCCCCTGTATAAAACCAATAGTCCAGCATTGAATTCCAGGCTGCACCAGCTTCCCACCAGTAGTATGGGTTTGAAAACATTCCTGGAGTCTGTCCAGAGTCATTTCCGTTGTAGTAGTCCATAAGACCTTTAGCCACAAGAGCCAGTCCATCGTTGACAGATTCTGTGTCTGTGAAGTCCATATCAATAGCAATTGCTACAGATATGGCAGATAATATTAGAGCCAGGAAGTTTAGTTTCATGATATATGTAGCGAGCGACTGAGAGTGAAGTTAAGGAAGGAAGAAGGAGAAACTTCAAAGAAAATCTTCAAATTCTTTAATAATGGAGGCTAAGTAATAGGAGTGACAACGGTGGTCCTTGGCTAGTACGTAGCACCGTACTAGTATGTCACCTAGACACCAAGAATTCGCCTAGCCTTTTATTGTTGTTGTTGTTGTTGTTGTTGTTGTTGTTGTTTTCCCCCGTTTGTGTGTCACAGACGCCATCTGAGTTTAGATTCGACAGCGGCACCAAACACGAAACAGCAGAAATAGTTCGGTTCCTGAGAGTCCGTAGTAAAAGTTGGAATAACCTGAAATAATAAGCCGGATCCCAAAACAATGACCTGTTCCGCTGATTCCATCTGCTCATAACTGGTGCAGAGACCGACCCGACCCTTCGGTCCTCTGTGTGTCCTTCATTCTAAGGATTCTGTTTTGAATATCACTCCGTGGCAGCCAAGAACACCCCTTTGTTGCTTTGGGTACTCGTTTGGGGTTTGGGGGGGTTGGGCTCTTGGAGAACTATGGATAGTCGGGGGCTTAGAGTCTTGGAGTCTTGGAAGTTTCTTGGCTGACTGCTGGGGTGTGCTATTTTAATCGACAAAATAAAGAAGGTTTGTTTGTGTTTTCTACCTGACATGTATCATATTTCGAACTATTTTTGTGATTAATTTCATGTTATATAATGTGATTAATTTTGTGCTTGATTTCATGACTATATTTTCATCAGGACTTAAGTACCCAAATCTTCCTGAGTGAACCCCGTCCTTATCGATTAAAGAAATTTTAAAAGCTAAATAACAACCAGAGAGCACGGCCCTTCATCTGTACTGCTTTCCGATCCCTTTTAAGCCCCCTATCTCTTCCTTGCTCAGAAATTACTCGTAGAACTGTCTTTGGGATATCTAGAATTAAATTTGGACTTGTGTTTCAACATAAATAGACTTAGTTTACTCACTTACATTAAACTATTCCAATTCTATTACCAAATGAAGTTTTCACAATGTTGAATTTATCATTCGTCCTTCCAATTCGTTAATGAGTGGGGTGAATTTTGCGTGCCCTTGAATCTGTAACCCTCTTTTGCGATCGCTTTCGGCCTCCCTCAATGATTTCCTTTTGCCATTCTTCTTCAGAGGTGCTCTTTGAAACAGATCGTACAAGTCCATTTATGAGACCAATAAAGTTCTCCCGACGTAAAACGTTTTCGCGATGCCATTCAGCACGCTTAGCTTCCTCTCGAGCAAGTCCTTCAGTATCGCCAATTCCAGCTAGTTGCACCCGTTGATCGACTGTAAGGCCAAGTAAGGCAAATCGAAGTTCACCTGAAGGAGAATTGGCCACACGATTAGCAAGAACCTGACTAACCTTAGACGGAAAATCTTCAAATGAGCAATCATTGTCATGAATGATGGGATAAGCATGTAATCCATCCAGCTCGTAGAGCTTACCATTAATAGGCATGTACGAAATGAAATGGTAAAGGCCATCATTGTTCTCATCACGATCGTCATTATCCTTGTCTTCTTCATCGATAAATGGATTAGGTCTCGAAAATGAATTGTGAACCTCTCGAATCGGTTCACTGTTGGAAATACACTCGCCACGCAAATCTGGATCGAATGTATCAGCAAACTCCCCAAAACTCTTGATAATCTCACCAACGTCTACATTATCACTATCTCTCCCCTTCAAATTGAGTAACAAAGATAACACAGCTTGTGTAGCACAGGCATTTTGAATCTTCTGATGCGCAAAGAAAACACTTTGGTCCGGGTGCTCTGCAGCAGATAATGTTGATGATACTTCATCATAAGTTCCATCTTCAGGTGAAAAGACAGCTCCAGCTCCTGCCGCCCGTTGCCTATTCAGTCTCTGTTTAATTTCGCTGGCACGGTACTTGAAGAGGAAAATGAGTCCGTATAATGGTTGGACCTGTTGCAGGGTATCTGAATCGATAGAAAGCAATTCAGTGAACTGGGCACCTTTAACACCAAGCTTCTCAATCAACTCGGTGAATACACCCTGCAAAACTGTTAGTAATTGAGTGGTTTAAAATAGTCAGGCATCTAACTTACGGCATCTGATTCAATTGTATTCCATCCTGATGACATTGTTGACTAACTTGAGGTGTTGGGTGGTGGAGGAGAAAACTAAAACTTTTAACATTTCAAGAATTTTGCCTCTGCAACCAGCTCAACATGCCATGAAATTCAAACTAGATTTAAATACCAGTGCTCTGAACTCGAGTAAGCCAGTACTAGTTTTAGGCGGCACATTACTCCAGCGTAAGGAACTCAAAAAGTTCAAGCTAGGCCAAAAACAACCAGCAAGCTTTGATGCCCAAGACCTCAGCCAAACGAAGCTTGCATTGACTAAACAACTGAACTTCCTAGCAATATCCTTGCAATGCTTGGATTATAATATTAAATTATTTGAAGATATCCTAAATGCTGCTCTAGATGGGGGCTTCAAGGAACGAAATTCTTGCCAAATATATGTTGTAAAAGTTCTTCGAGAAACACGGCACGATACCGTTGATACATATGCATTGGTTTTGAGGTACCTCACTTCACTCAGAGCTTTCTCAGGCGATGAAAATGTTTATTCAAAGCTGCTTATGAACCAGGCTAAGCTGTTGGATTCTATTTTACAAGTCTTAATGAGAGACTCATACACAGCTCAGTTCGTTCTGCAAGCCATTGATTTGGAAAAAGATAGCATTTCTGCTTTATTTCGAAAAGCTTATGTTTTAGTAGACGAATCTACAGCTCTGGATACTATTTTGAATTCCTGGTTCGTTAGTGGAATTTTAGAGCAAAGTCAGCAACACCAGAAGTCGGTTACTTTGAATTTCAAAGAGCTATTTATGATAGAACGTGGAAACAGCTCCTCTGATGATCATGATTTCTCATATGTACGTCCCTCTTCATCGCTTCCGGCAATGCTAGGGAATCCCAATTTTAACTCCGACGAGCAACCCGCTGCAGCTATGATCCCGGTAATCTACCAAGCAGCTGTAGAAGCTGCCCACGCACCTATTCGACTCAACCCAAATATATTTCCACCCCCTCTTGATACGTCTAGTGTGAAAGAGCTTTCCCTTCCCCCTGAATTATATACGACTGAACTTGACTCCGTCATAAATGAATTTTATCAGGGTCTGGAATGGTCTGGTCCCGCTTTCCATGAAAAAAACACTACACCTCCTGAAGAAAAGTGGACTTACGAGGGCTGGACTTTAGAATTTTCGAATTACCTGGAAGCCCAGGAGAAGCAGTTAAATGAGCGATTCAAGTAATTGAATGACGACTTTCATTGGACTCAAGGGCGTGATTTTGATCTGGGACTTATATCATTAAAACTTTTTTGAAAGTTGTAAGCGTTCACCAACGTCATAGCAGGTTAACTAGATGATATCCTCCTAATATCTTTTCAAACGATACTCACATCCATCTTCTTCGATTTCAAAGATTACGAAGGCCAATGGCGATTATGGGTTGTCTCTCATTGTCGCATGTTAAACACACAAATATTAAATGCAATAAATTTAACCCTAACATCACTGCTTGAACCAACGAAAATCAAAAGTTTTTTTTAACTATTTCACTTTTTTTCACCACCATTTCTGTCTTCACTACATTACTGGAACGTCTACCTACAACCAAGATGGCATTTACTAGTTTGCGAAGTATTCAAACCGGGCTTCGAGCGTCTGCTCGACTTAGTATCATGCGATCAGCTGTTTTGACTCCTTGCCGTAGCCTGCACGCAATCCCCCAGATCTCTAATCAAGCAGAGTACGAACAAAAGGGAATCGAGGGCCTTTATAGTAAAGAGGGATTTCGAGATGTCTGGACCGATTATCAGCAATCTCTTGTTGATGATCTGAGCCGGCTGACGGCAGAGACTGAGCACGAGACTCGAACTCCCTTTGGCATTATGATCAACACAGTTAAAGACCAACTCCAAGCTGCTACTTTTAACTTTGCGTCGCAAGCTCATAACAATCACATGTTTGTTCAAGCCTTACGACCAGAAGCCTCTAATAACACCAAACCCAGTTTGGCTCTGCGTGCTGCCATTGATCGTGAGTTTGGATCACTGGACAATCTCAAAGCTAGGATCTTTGAAATGAGTGAAAACCAGTTTGGTAATGGCTGGCTTTTCCTTGTCGAGGGTGACAATAAGTCTTTATATCTCCAATTTTCTTACGCTGCTGGCTCGCCTTACTTTATTTCCCGCTCACAGGTCTACGATTTGAACCTCCCCATGGATTCCCAAGTTGAACAAGAATTAAACGACATAAAACTCGATTTGAATGAGAACGCCAGACTCTATCCTGTTCCTCTTATTGCCATTAATCTTTGGGAGAATGCATACATTACTGATTTCTCTGTTGCCGGAAAGTCTGCATATTTGGAAAAGGTCTGGAATTGTCTTGACTGGGATGTCATTAGCGCAAGACTTTATTCTGCTTAATTATGTCAGATATGTAATAGTGTTATGTTCCATGGTTTCGGCTATGTTAAATATGTAAATAGATTGAAATTGAAACTTCACGAGAGTAACAAAAACCTCAAGACTTTGGGTGATGTATATTTCACTTAGTAAAGAATGATCCATATTTCATTAATTTCTGGTAAATACACATAACAGGTTCGGATGCGCTTAGACATGCCAGTCGGTACTAACCTCCATGAAAAGCAGCTTCATTTCAAAACTAGGAAAATGCACTTAGCAGTGAACCCTCTTCAATGTAAGCTTTTTTCAGGAGATCAGGTTAGGTATGATATTTCATTTGATCGCTCTAATATAATTCCCTTAAATTAACTCTCATGTCTGAAAACTCCTACCCCTGACACTGCTTGAACAGTAAGCAAATTATGATTATGATATTTTTAGGCTGGAAGTTATGAATAATATTACTAGCTGCGATTTAGTATACATGTACATGAATTGGAGAATTATGAGGTAACTTCTGGACTCCTGTAAAAATAGGGCAACTCTAGTAGTACAACAAAGAAGAAGAAAATAGAACCTGATCTTAACCTATGGACTATATTTTTGATATTAATGTTGAGTATCTCGCCAAATCCGAATAATCACTGTAAATTATGAGCCTTATAAGACTTATGATTAACAGACATAATAAATTGATTGCACCCCAACCCTATACCATTCTTGCCGATCTTATAACTCAACTAAGACTGAAACACAAAGCACAAAGCATACATCCTTTAAAGCACAGGTTATATAGCCAGATCATTAAACTATTTCAAACCTCAAAAATCAATAGCAATAAACGAGATCCCTAAAAAGTTATGACAACCGAGGGATTCGAACCCTCGCCTCCGAAGAGATAGGAACCTTAATCCTACGCCTTAGACCAACTCGGCCAGATTGCCCGAACAGTTGTTTTGCATAATTTTATGGCCAATATATATCCCACAATCAATTTTGTGCTTTTAAATGTAAAGCAAATGGCCGTTCCACCCTAAGCCAAATCACACACCTCCGAACGGGCCACGGTCCAGTAGGAGCTTGGCTGAAAAGATTCCACATTTATCGCGACTCGTACAATTGCAGGTGCGGGGAGCTTGAAACTTTCTCTCATATCCTCAAAGTCTGCCCTCTCAAAAGCAGACTGCGAGAGTCTTTTTTAAGACCGATCTCCGAAGCCTT